>JAIGNY010000988.1:107500-142500 GCA_020152595.1 Chiridota heheva | reverse complement strand
CATATTTGAAGTTATCGTGCGTATTACACACAGATGCTTAGCATCTGTGTGTAATTTATAGACATTAAATGCTTCAATGTATAATTGAAACTATAGTTACCAGAAATAGCCTTTGCTAATTTCAGATAAAAAATAGGCACGTGTTTCAATATTATTTTAAATACCGATTTCTTAATGAAAAATATGTTTGAAGCAAAACTCAATAGTCTTGACAAAGAAAACTGAGAAAACTAATTGTTTTTGCAATACATATCTCAAAAGCTGTCTTCATATTAATTAGAATATGGATAAGTTTTAATTAACCCTTTCTAAAAAAATTGTACCTGCAAAAACTGGTAGACTGGTCTTAAACTATACTACACTAATGTATCAATGATTATACTTGTTCAGATCACGCCTTTTATGTTAAAAACCGGAAACCTCGACTGGGCCTGTGTCAAATTCACTCTCAAAGATATATGGCCTAAAATTGGTGCAACTTATTGCATCTTGTTACTATGGGTGTAACATGCATCCCAGTATTTAGAAAATAAAAAGATATTATCTCCTTCAAAAAAAAAAGTGAAGAGTTTCCAAATTGTAGCCACCCCAGTCGTTCTTTCCTATCTACATATCTAAGTTGACAGGTGGCATAAGTGGTGGAAATGAGACAGTAGTTTGTTAGGGGTGTTGAATGGGGGAAGGGAAGGAGATAGAGGTAGTTAAATTGTACATATATTTTTATTAAACCATTTTTTCACTTGAATTTACACTTAATTTGGTTGCTTGTCCTGTCATTTTCTTCCTCAAGTTATTCATGTCTACACTTTTTGAAATTGTATATCATGAAGAGGGTGGAAAACGAATCAACAAAAAAATGAAAATGTACTCGAGGGGCGCAACAATTGTAACTTTTGCGTACAGGAATATCTCACTCTTCCCAGTGGGCCATCGACGCCTGTTATAGACTATCTAGGTGCATGAGTGCTTGCCAAGCTTCCGCTGGTTGTCTGCTTTGGTGGAATGAACTGAAATTAATTGATTGACGATCTTGTTAGAAATGAGTCTTAACTATAACAAAAACCTACAAACATGATGTCAATAAACAGTTGTAAGCATTGGATTATGATTAGCAAAACCGTATAATCCTTTTAACGCAAACTTCGGTGCACAAAGTGTTCGTGTATGAATATGTTGGCAGCTATTAAAGCTATCTGTAATCACAAACATCACCTGTTTTCTGGAGAGAAGAAAAATACCTTGGATAGGTAAGGGAATTTCAACATATTAGTGGTTTTTTTTTAATATCAAAAGCAATTCGCACACTTTCAATTATTAAAATGTTCAGCATATTTCCAGCACAGTATATGTCTTAAAATGTATATGTCTTGAACAGGAAACACATAACGTTCCTTCTGAGAATGAACAAATGGCAGATTTCTAGATGGATAACGGTAGAAGTTCTTGACCAAAAGTTCCTACAATATATCGCATATATTCAAGTTACCGTCTTTTTGAGATTTTCAGCTTACATATTGATGTCCGGACAGGGACATGACGTCATCCTCATACTCTATTTCACATAATGTTTTATATATGTATGTAACTCATATGTATGTAACTCAATAACTCATGGTAGTGTTTATGGTAAATTTTCAATATAAAGTCATTTTTATTTCCATTTCGACAATAAGCGCTTTGTTTTAAAACGAACTTATAACGTGTGTTTAACATGTAGAACTTTCTAAGTAAGTAGCGTAGCTACGAATAGTGGTAATGATATGAGCTGAAGTGTTTCCCACTTTGCCTGCGTCTTCAGTATAAACTTGTTTAATAGTTTGGATTGCTATGTATCTTTCGAAATACATTGTGTATACAACTGCTGTGGCGTATTTGTGCATACACTGCTGTGGTGTATTTGTACATACACTGTTGTGGTGTATTTGTGCATACACTGCTGTGGTGTATTTGTACATGCACTGTTGTGGTGTATTTGACCATACACTGCTGTGGCGTATTTGTGCATACACTGCTGCGGTGTATTTGTACATACACTGCTGTGGTGTATATGTGCATACACTGCTGCGGTGTATTTGTACATACACTGCTGTGGGGTATTTGTGCGTACACTGCTGTGGTGTATTTGTGCATACACTGCTGCAATGTATGTGTGCATACACTGCTGTGGTGTATTTGTGCATACACTGCTGTGGCGTATTTGTGCATACACTGCTGTGGCGCATTTGTGCATACAACTGATGTGGCATATTTGTGCATACACTGCTGTGGCGTATTTGTGAATACAACTGCTGTGGCGTATTTGTACATACACTGCTGTAGCGTATTTGTGCACACACTACTGTGGCGTATTTGGGCATAAACTGTTGTTGTGTATTTATGCATACACTGCTGTGGCGTATTTGTGCATACACTGCTGTGGCGTATTTGTGTATATACTGCTGGTGTACACGGGTTGTAATTATGAGGGAATACGCAATACATATTAATCAAATTTGATGAGGGTCATATTCACAACGTTCCTTAGTTTTCAGTCTGTCGCAGTTTTAAAGGGTAGACTAGTATACCACATTTTTAGTTAAATATGGGAGATAATTATTTTAATGATCTTCTATGAAGTACCATTTAGATTTCATTTGGAACATTTCACAAAAGAGGTGCAATGGCTCAGTGGTTAAGGAGTCATGCTCATTTGAGAAAGGCACCGGGTTCGATTCCCGCCGTGAGCCCTGAATTGCATCCTTGAGCAAAACACTTTACTCTACTTGCTTCAGTTTACTCAGGTGTGAAGTATGAGTACCAACACTGCTGGGGAGTGGCGATGAACTGGCGTCTGGTCTAGTGGAATCATGTACTCTCATCCGCTTGCGCCATGGAAATCGGGGATAAGCACCGGCCCTATAATCCCAATGGCTCGGATGGATTTAGCTTGAACATTTCATATTGGGAATTTTACAAATATCCAGAGCCTTCTCCTTCAATTGTGCACCAGAACCCCCTTTTACTCTAGTTGTTCTGCAATGGATCTTCTACAGAGAAGCTTTGAAGCATATGTAAGATTTACAATAATGCCAAATACTTATTCAAACTAGAATATTAGCACTCTCTAAAGCGTATACCTCTGCCCGTTGCAATTCCAACATGCCTATAATCATTTTAAAGTTTATTTGATCCCCATACCCAATATAATCTACCTCAGAAATCCTAGGGCCACCAAGATTCATAATCATTTGCAATCTGAACACTTGAAGATTATCTTCTGACTGGATTTCTTTCAAGGCCATACCATTGTTTTCAGTTTTACTCAAGTGAATCATTAGCTCTATTCAGCTAGGATTCACATTTTATCATTTTACACTACTGGAAGAAACCAATTGTTTTATTTGTTTCTTTTATTCCAGAGAACACTTGATGTAAGTCTCTTTGAGTCCAGAAACTTCATTGTTTGAATCTTCATTCAGAGCGCAAAGTCATGGTTCAGCAAATTCCATTAAAAAGTTTCAACTTAGTCTTGACAACTTGGTCTTGACAGATATTATCCTAAATCATCCCCACAATTTCTGCCCTTCCCTTATTCCAATTAGTCCCAAATTGTATTAATTTCTTTTTGAAACAGTAGCAAAACCACACACCACATTTAATCAAAATCCAATCTTTAGTTCTTGATATATCTTGATTACAGACAAACTCATCTCAAAATGTCCCCACCTCTCCATTTGCACCATTCCCCTGTTCCAATATGTCTTAAATTTTATTTAATTCTTCCGTAAGCAGTAGCAAAACCAATACCAAATTTAATTCAAGTCCAATCATCAGTTCTTGAGATATCTTGATGACAGACAAACAAAGAGAGGCAAAAACATGTCCCCACCCCTCCCCCATTTGCACCGTTTCTCTATTCCAATGTGTTTAAAATTTCAATCACTTCTTTCGTAAGCAGTAACAAAACCACACACTAAATTTTATTCAAATCTAAGTATCAGTTCTTGAGTTATCTTGATGAAAGACAAACAAACAAATAAACAAGCACACAAAGAAACAAACAAACAGACAGACAAACAAACAAACTGAGGCGACAACATAACTTCCGTCTTACTTCGTTGGCGGAGATAAAGATACATCATCTCAACTATCTGATTTCAAGATTATCGCTGTACACTGCAATGGCTAGATTGCATCGCCTATCTGTCGGCACAGGAAGTATTTAGTATCAGTGATGCACGTGAGGAACTCCAATTATTAATCTGACGTTGAAGGTTATGCTCATTGATTCAACTAGTCCCTTAAGCAAAGATTTGGACATTTAATGGATCACATTTTAAACGCTAGACATGCTTCGAGACGTATGCCATACTCTCAACTCGATTTGTTGTAGCGCTGAAATTAAGAAGGAATTTTCCGTGTTTAACTCTTCCGTGACATGAGAAAATTACACAAAAGTATTTACTCTTGTTTTACTTTAGATTTTAATAATGATGTACTGTATGTTCCTAAGATATAATCAAAGTTTTTCAACCAAGTTTTTCAACCAAAATATCCATTTGGGTTTGATATTAGTCAAGCCTATTCTATTACTAGTCTTGACAATGTTAAAGTTAATGCATTTCTGTCAATTTCATTTCATTTGATGCAATCCTTCTGCGTGAAAATTCACAAAGAAAATATGACAAATACCAATAACAGATGCTTATCATGCTTAACATTATATTTCCTTTGTAATCAATGATAAAACCCACAGTGCTGCATGAAGTTAATATACATTAACATCCACACTTCGGTAACATCAAGCACCAGGACATCACACATTTGTATTCAAATGCGAGTTATTTCACATGACGTCTCAAGCGCTTTCACGTCCGCTAACTTGAAATTTTGAAGGGCTGTTTTTTTTTGTTGGTGAAATTCTGTTGTTTGCTCCTATATATTTATTGTGTATTTGGAAAATATGTCTTTGTTTTCTTTACAATCAGTGGAGTTATTGTACCTTTGGTTATTTTTAACAAAACTTATCAGTTACCCTGTATCATTTTTGTGTGATGAAATGAAAATGTTATTCCTGTTGTGTTTTATCATGAAATTAGTGTTTTCCGCATACAGGTATACATCTGCGTAATAATTTGTCATGATTTCCCCTTCAGAACAAAACAGTGACGTCATATACCTCTGTAGTAATTTCAGAATGATTACAATGGTTTAGTTCAAGTTAAGCATTACCTTCATTATATCACTTAATATGGAAAACATAAACAAACTATGTCAATGGAACTTTCCACTCAAAATGATTAATATTTTAAGTATGTAAATCAATGTGTAACTGTTATCAAACTGAATTTTGATACAGCCAACAAGTTCATGACGAAAATGCATGGCCTCATCCTTATTGATCAGATGGTATGTACTGCCACGCATGCGTACAACCCATGCGTACTCTGACGATATTTCTGCCTTTGAAATTTCTATTTGCCATTAAAACGACAAAGAAAAGTGGCAAATTATGTTCTGTATAATGTGCTTTGAAAAGTATTGCCATTATGGTATCACGAAATTAATCATTTTCTCCATTGAAATCTTTCATATAAGAGTCAGATTCGGGGTTCCTTTTGTACCAGATTTGTCCATTTTAGACATGCATAGTCAAAACCTGTCCATTCTGTACCATTTCTACAGTTTTCAACAGCTAAGCTTCCTGTCCTATGAAATAGAACCTCACGAAAATATTTTTATCAGCTTTATCTCTTGGTGTTTTTATTTTGGGTTGGCGGAGTAAGAAATAATTATTTATATGCTACCTTAGTATTATTATCACCTACCATCATTTCTAATAACTTTCATAGTTTATTGGGAAGTGCTGAAAATGTCACATGCGAAGTTATGCACAATGCGTAATTACATTGTGTTAAATGTACCCATCGACTTAATTATTTCACATTCAGCAGTGGTGCCATTGTACTTTTTAGTGCTGAAAAATCGATTCAAAGCGTGAAAAGATTTGTAAATCCTATCAATCTGTTTAAAATGTAAAATAATGACACAGAATTAAGATACTTATATTCAAACGGTGTTATCAAAAAGATATTTATAGACAATTGCAATTCTTTCTCTATTTGAAACAAAGTTAAAGATGCGAAATCATCATATGGACACAATGTTTAGAACTCGATTCAAATTGTTTGATTGGTCGAAATTTCAACCCCTTGCTGCACGATTCGTCGGCTCTTATTTTACGGTATAGATTAATTAAAACCCCATGCGAGATTAAGCTTCATATAGCAAAGTCGGTAAGGCGATGGATTTCGATTATTTTCGCCCTACAGTTGTAGTTTCGAATCCCGCAAGAAACGTTGTTCTCGAATTTTGTTTTTGCTTTTATCGCGCATTATACTTTCGTCTGGTTACTGCTATTGTAGTATTATCTTACTAATCTTTTACGTTCACTTTTTTTCTTTCTACCAAATACGTTGTAAAAAGGTTTCCCGTAGATCGTTATCGGTCAATTCTATTTGCGGGTAGAGTAAAGACTAAACAACGCTTGGTTAGAAATTGATACACCCTTTTAGATAATCCTTATAACATACAAATAAAAATAAAAAAGCTTTTACGTGAGAAAAGAACAAGATCGGTAATATGTCATACACTTGCACATCGAAGCCTGAAAATTTTGAATAAAGTTTGATGCAAAAATAGCAATTTTACTGGCAATTTATCTACACAACCGCAACATCAAGGCATGCTGAATGTAGTGAAATTATTCTTTAACGTATTTTCTTGCAATTCAGTTTGCTTACTTCTTGAACATCTGTACCAGGAACATGTTGATTTAGTGTTTAGTTCAGTTATACTGTTCTACTTCCACGGTTAGAGTGTTAAATCAACACATAAAATATCAGTTTCAGAGTTTTAGTTTAACGTGTTTGAGATTCATTTGAAATCACCACTATGGCAGTATGGTAGAAGATGTCTTCTAAGCATCTAAGCCTTATACACACCTGTTGTTATAATGTAAGTTACAATTAACTGTTACAATTAATTGTTATTTATCAAAGATGTTCGAGTTAGATATATAAATCGTATTTGAAAACTTTCAACAACATACTGTAGATCCAGATATTTTTGTGTTCCTTATATTGCTTAAGTTTCTTTCAGGGGGAAACATATAAGATATTTATATAACAAATTTATTTATTTATTTTTTGGCTCTCATGGCAAGTCTTGCATAAAGCACAAATTCAAGTCAAAAAAACATGTCATGTCTAAATTCTTGCTTTAGAAAACATGTCAAGACAGTTCAAGTTTCAAATGTGAATAGCAGATAAGAGGACATTTGGGGTTATTGTAGCAACTAATTGAAAACCTGACTTGAGAGATTTGTCATATACATATTCTCCCAGATGTTTGGGAAACATAATCTCACTGTGCCTTCCATTCAGGGACAATCTATCTTACGGTGAAAAGCTTGAAATTATATCTTCAAGAATAATTATCCTATTAATTGTAATACCAGTGTTAAATCGACTGATGCAGTGCACGATCAGTGTGGTGAGGTGTTTCAATATATGACATTCATCAAAACGAACAAATTGGATAAGTATCAATCTACCATCGAAAGACATCGACCAATGCATATTGACGAATCGAAATTATAATTGATAAGACCGACGTTGGAATCTGTGCGTTAAATCATTTGTTATTGTAAAATGCACCGGAGCAATACAGGTAACTGTGGTGTAGCGCTTATCATACTAGTCTACAGACCACGAGGCCCTCCCTGGGTTCAAGCCTGGGTTGGGTAGACACGCCAGTGCACCGCAACTGAAGGCCGTGGACATTGACTTGGTTGTCGATGTTATGTCTGTCCGTACGTCGTACCTGTGTTCTCGTCCGGATCGTATGAAGCGTTTCGTGATAGCATTGTTACTGTATAACCAAATACGCAGGCGACGACCCTGTCATTGTAATTGTGTGTTCACTCGTCGTCGTCGGCGACAAGTTCGCCATTAATGTGACTGGCAGGGCAGATCATTGCATGCCACATATTTTTGTTCTATTTTGCAACTAACTGACTAAGATTATGAAACCATGGAATGGAGCTATCAACTGCTCCATGATAAAACATGCGAGTTCTCTCTGTTCATACTAGTATAGTTAAGTTTCATAGTTTATAAGATGTGAGAACCATAGTGCAACTGCTTATCTACAACATGTTGATTTTGCACTGTGTTAGCACGATTTTTAGAAATTTTAGTATCAATTTATCTATACAAATGTCACAAACGTATACCAAAGATATAGGTAATCTGTTCCTTGGTATCTATATGGGCCGACTGAATGCGCTATTTGATTTAAATTACGGTTTGTTGACTTGGCAAGTACCCTGTGCATACACACCATACAAAGATACATGAAACAATGAATAATTTCTGAATACAGGCAAAGTACAGCTTTCTCTTAAGAATACTGGCAACACCAACTATTTAGAATGCCGTAGGCCTATGTCCTTCTTTTTTTACGTTTTTCTTTACAGATAAACGGTGTTTACTTATTAAATGTCTATTAATAGAATAATCATACCTGAGGGTAAAAGATCATGAATGATTTAAATAACTTAAAGGTTTCAAAATTAACTATAGAACAAAGTAAATCAAGACTAAGTTAACAATTTTAGTTCAGGGCTATTCTTTGCTGTATATGGATGTAGGAAAACGTAAAAAATAAACACAAGTAATTTTTATATATTGCTCTATGTAAAAATCATATAATATAACTTTGCTATGCAGGATTATCTTGAGAAACCTTTTACAGAAAAATTTCAAACCTCACACACGAACATAGGTGTAGGAAGGGATGGAGTTAGTGCGGACACATGCCCCCCCCCCCCTTCTCCCTTCTCCCTTTCCCTCCACACACACACACAAATTCCGAAAAATGACAAAACTGTCCTTTTTGAAAATGAAAAGTGCCCCTCAGTTACTGTACCTATAGAAGGAAAATGGCGACTTTTGCCAGTCCCATGTACAAGAAGAATGTGTCTCCATTGGAAAAAATGTATCTCCTTTCAAAATATGAAGTGCCCCTTTTACTTCACTTTGTTATTTTTGGCTCACTTATTCTATTTACAGATTGGGATGGAGAGACATATGACTTAAAGATTTCCCTTAATAGCTTATAGCCGCCAGCCCCACCCCCTTCCTCACCCCCTACCCCCACACACACATTTTTCGAAAGCTTTCTACAAACCTGGACACGAGTCAGATCAGTACAAGCAAATACATCATTAGGAGGATTTGCGGAGATTATAATTTACTGTAGAAGCTTAACTTTGACTTAAAATCATCCCCTGCTACACAAACAAGTGTTGACTAGATTGGTATCAGCTGCATTTTAAGACACCTTAGGCGTTTATAGCGCAGAAGTGTAGAAAAGTATAGATGCAAAACATCTTTCATCATGAATCCAATAGGTTTTGTGCATTTAACCTGCAATATAGTTATGACTAGGTGTTGGATTCCACATCTGCGAAAAGTTTGCACCCTCCATTCAAGGTATATTGATATCAAATGCAGGGTAACTGAGTAGTTCACAAATAGGCCTATACGATTGCTTTTTACCTACAGACATTTTTTCAAATGTATGTGTAACATGGTTTTTAACTTGCAGCGAGAAAATATCTTCCAGCTACAATTAATGTAGTTATTCTCGCATGGACTATGCTGCAAAGACCATCGCTTGAACTGATTTAAGGCCAATTATTCTGATAGTTATCTTGGAATAAATAAAGCTTTAAGATGACATACATTAAACTATTTCCTTTATTGGTGAAATATTGTTGTGTTTTATTTGTCTCGTATGTCATTACCAAATAAATACCGTTGATGTTCAACATTAAAAGTCAAAATAAAGGTTCCACCAATTAATCGCATCTTCTAACAAAAATGGATTGATGGAGATTTGTTACCCAGATGAACGAGCATTACATTTTGAGCAGAACAGCCTTTACAGTCAGCTTTGATAGCCTTGATAGTTTTAAAGCTATAGCAAATCAAACGTTTGTACACGTTTTCAGTATCTACAAAAGTGATGATGTTGTGAACAGAAATACTGCTAATTGATTATTTATTGTAATTCTTGTTATTTCTTTCCCAAATTTCAAATATCAAAAGATCTCAAATTGCATTCTACTGTTAAATCTGGGTCATGGTTATAATGATATCCATTTTCCTGTTCATTGTAGCCAACTTCTCCCATTAAACATATTTAGGGGAAGGATCGAAAAACAATAAGTAGCATGAGTATTTTCTAGTTATCCCATTCCAGGATCACAACATATTGCGCAATTTATGCTGATTAGGTACATCACTTTTAAAATACTTTTAAATGAACCATTTTAATCGAATTTGATTTTTTCTGTTTGAATGTTTTCATTTTACTATATTTTGAGCCATCTAAGTTCATGTTGTACCATTAAATGATGTAGTTTCATGCTACTGCTTTGAAAACATGAATTTGCGCCACACTTGGCACCTGAATTTGTCAATTGATCTCCAGGGTGTAGATATTCGATATGTCACAATTCTACTTTATTATCTCTTTGGAACTGCATTTTAGTTTGTTGACTATCTGTAATGCGGCTTCTCTATTAATTAGTTTCTGTGCCCAGTCGTTCATTTCCCGTAAAATCCTAACTTGAGGAGGATATTTTAAAAGGCAACAAGAAAGTACGACATTCTGTTACAAATCGCCATGGATTTCGTTCCCAGAGCAGAGTATCGAATTTCAGACCCTTTTCTTAAGAGTATTCTAAGAAAAAGCGCGTACTATGAAGTCAGGAGCAATTGTATATATGTTCTGATTATTGACATGAGACACAAGCATATGTCCATTTGCAGATTGTTAATTGTTAATCTTCAATGGAATTAATATCTGTGTAGTTCATTCTTCTATCTTAAAGTTCATTTTCGCTCATATTGTACCTTCCAAAATACTTTCAACACTTCAACTATCTTATATTAAAATTAGCAAATTGTTTCTTTAGCAAAAACGTAAGAAAATGGGTTGTAAATACCCAATTTTGATCCCTGTAATGTTGTTTATATCACGACTACACCTGCACATCGTCAAGCAGTAAACCGAGCAAAACCGTTTTGTATATGATTCATGATTGTAATATATCTGTACCATAATCTTATATAATAATGAAAACGATCTAAAAGGCCAGGAAAACATAATCATTCGACAGAGCATTTGTTTCATGTCTAGTTGCATCATGCATTGGTCCAAATGCTAAAGTATCGATGCATTGTACTTTCACGTTCTAAACCGTTGTAAAATCCATGTCATATAGGGAGTGCAGTACATACCCCAGTTGTTGGATGTCGGTCTCGTATTCAAAAGGTACTGGGATCGAATATCAGCCAGGGCGCTGTGCTGTGTTCTTGAGAAAGACATTTTTCCGATTTGCTGAGGATCAGTTTCGGCTGGGGAGTTACCTGCGATGGACTGGTGTCTCATCCAGGAAAGTCAAGTACTCCTATCCGCTTAACACTAGGAAAACCGCTCCATAAGCCCTCAAGCCTTTGTGGGATTTTAGTCATGGAATTGGATTAGCAGTTTTTAGGCATCTAATGAGCAATAATCGAAAATGCATGAACGCCTTAATGAAACTAAATAACTTTCAGAGAGACCAAACCCCACAACACCAAAACATATATATACTGCCCATTTTTGGAGTGGGCCAAAATTGTTAACACCAGATTATTATCAAACTCACGCGGTGCCGCCGTATTGCGTGGGATTAGCGGCGTGTTGTCCAGGGGCCCGATTATGGGCATTTGGTTGGGTTCTAGGCTTTGCGCTGGTAGGGTCCAGATGTCAAAGCCCCCGGAATCTCTGCGATTTGGGAATTTTGTATGTCCAAAATTTTCCATTTTGATAACATATTTTCTATTCATCATACTTCTTCCTGCGCCATTTACTCTGCCGACCACTGCAGAAAAATAAGAAGAGAATAGCTTGCTCTGGGCTTGATATAAAAGATGATTTACCTATATAGGGAACTTCAACTGCAAATTGGGAAATCATTAACATCAGATTGAAAAATTAGGTAACAGGTAAAGTTGAAGAAAATTGAGCAATATTTCCCAGAAATTGAAGAAAATTACCCAGAAATTGAAAAACATTTCCCAGAAAATAAAAAAACTTTTCCCGCAAGTGAAGAAAATTAAAGATAATTTGAAGAAAATATCCCCAAATTGAAGGGAATTTCCCGAAATTTAAATCAGATTTGCAGATAATTATCATTTGATATGTGTGCCTCCAAATGTAACACTTTAATGCCTTTAATTTACCTTTTTTTTTAAATAAAAATCTTTTGGGGGAGGCGCAGGAAGAAGGGGGGAGAGGGGAAGGGGGGGGGGACGCGCAAATGGTGTACGAATGTACCGATGAGTAACACTGAGTATGTACGTTAGGTCTATTCGTATTACGCAAACTCATATAAATCTCAAACATTAGTGCATAGCATCGGTGGCACGTATGTAATTGGATGGGAGACCAAATCACTAAGTAATGCAAATGAAAATAAATCAATTCAACGAATACTCAAATAACATAGGAAAATTGGAGAAATACAACTTTAACATGTGTAATATAAATACAATATACCTAAAGACATTTTGTAAACGTGACTTGGCATACCTTTACAATGGACTGTTGGGGGGCCATGGCTCCCGTTAGTAGTATGCAGGAGACACATAGGAATTGTTCGCTTTTGAGATACGTTGGATTTGGAAGATAAACCGGACGGTACAAAAAGTACAGAGAAAGATCATTTCTAACTATAGCTTTTTATTGCGATTATCACAAAGACACATCAAGTACATCAAGTACACATCAACTTTGAACAATAAATGTACACTAAAAATGTGATTAAAAAAACCCACAGCAAATTCAATCTATACTATTTTATTTCACAAAATTAAAATATAGAACTAAAAATCATGATACGATATACCTTTATATTTTGTAAAACACGCTTAAAATATTAAAGTGTTTGTCACACATATCAGCATAAATATAGGGAATTACATATAAACTTTACAGCCAGAAACTATTAATTCGTACATAAACATATGGATTTTTAAACTCACTAGTCATTTTAGGATTACCATACGGTGCGGAGACTTTTTCCACCAATTCATTTCGGATTCTTAGATAAAAAATATCTTATTTCTCTTTCACTCACTGGAATTTGAAATAAGGTCTTCTTCTTTTGCGTAACTATTTTTCTTCCACTAATTTCCCCTTACCCCGATTAGTATTTTATTTTACAGGAAACATCACCTCTATTCAAATTCTCTTCCTCAATAGGTCTCGAGTCTTTTTTTCCACATCTGTCTGGAATAGTATCTGCTTTTCCTCCACATCTAACACGAGTTCATCAACACGATCCGGTGGTGGATGAAGGGGAAGGGGGTTGTTAAACCACATAAGATCTATTAAAACTCGATAGTCGTTTGCCTTGAAAAATTGTTTAACTATTGAATCGAAAGAATCCCATTTGTGTTTCACGCGTACAGCATACTAAATGTTTAATGCTATCCTTGCAATATCAACTTGTTTATTTGGGTGTTTCTCGCACAACTTCCTCAAGAAAAATATGTTTGCGCCCTGATGCATTGCCAAATACTGTTTCTGCAAAGAAACCTCTCATTCCCACTTAATTTCTTGTTAAAAAATTGAAGAAGAAAACAAATTTGTTCTTGCTCGATGATGTTATTGTCTAAATTAATTTACACATTGCCATTCATGTTTTTTAATGTTACGTACCGTAAAATATTGACGTGCTTGTTTTGCTTTATTCATCTTCTTATAGACGTTCTGACCACGACAACACAATATTAAAAGCAAGATCTTTCCGAGGTTTTGCAATATCTCTCAATATCGCTGTATAACTTGAATCAAGCATAAAGGTATAGCGAAATAAAGAAACGGAGAAGCTTGTTATGCTCTGAAGCATTCCTTTCAAATAGAAAATAACATACAATTCATTTTGTAAAGATGTATCAGCCTCACTATTTTTTGACAGCGTGATTGAATAGTATTTTGTGAAGTGTTAAAGATCAATCCTCTGAAGCCTCGGAAAGATTTTCTGTCAAATTTCCTATGTAAATCTGAAAAACATTGAAGAAATGTTTCATGTGTTAACAAAACAGTTGTAAACTCCTGTTCAAACTCAACTAATATTTGTTTACAAAAAATTAATAAGGAAGTGAAATATACTGGAACTTTGAAACACCCAACTGATAAAGTAGTACATTTTTTAGATAGTTCATGTTCTGTGTCTCCAGTTCCAAAAATAAACGGATACTCAACCTCTATCTTTATCTCCAAACACTGAATAAAATACAGATTTAAGTGGGAGAATTGTCTCTGAAAGAATATCTAACCATTCGGAAGCAATGTGTTTAACAGTGTCCCACTGATCTCCTTTACTGTTTGTGCGCATTGAATTGGATCAGGACGATTACTTTCCAAGTGAAAAAAGTCACTATATCCTCTTAAAATATCAACACAAACTTCAGGTTTCAATAACGTATTGATATTTCTAACCAAGCCTTTAATGCCTAGTTTTTCAAATGTAATAGGGGTGTAAAATTCGTTGTAATAAATCTAGAGAGAGAGAGAGTTGAACACACAATTACAATGACGTGGTCGTCGCCTGCGTATTCGGTTATGATAGTACAAACGCTATCACGAAACGCTTAATACAACCCGGACGAGAACACAGGTACGACGTACGGACAGACATAACATCGACAACCAAGTCAATGTCCACGGCCTTTGATAACCAGTTGTGGTGCACTGGCGTAATAAATCTATATGATCTTCCTCAATTTATATCAGGCTATAGTACCAAATGGGCGCCAAATTGTGCAGGAAATTTGGTAACCAATAGAAATTTTAAAATGTTATTGTCACCTCACATATCATTCAAAGCAAGGCGGCACTCCCTCAATGTTTCACGGGTTTAAATCCCATTGACTTACTGCGGTAAGTTAAAGCCTTAAATCTGGCGGGAATTTAGTAACCTATTGAAATGTCAAAATGTTATTGTCACTTCGCATATGATTATAAGGACGGCGGTCAATTTTGGCGGAAATTTAGTAGCCCCATGTAGAGATTAAAAGTTCGTCTCATATCCAACTCTTCTTATAAACAAGGCGGTACATTTTCTTGAAGGACGACGTTTCCACAGAACCAGGTTTTGGTCGTTTTATCTTAAAAGGATATTCAACTTCAATTGGTTTTTCTACCCTTGGGAATTTCGTCAAATTTCCAAGATTGATCACATGGAGGTTATACATGTTTGATAATTTGTCTGGTACTGTCAAAATTTATTTTGCTTGAAGTTTCCACATTCATTGTAATGCCCTTCACCTTGCGCGCGGTAAAAACTTTACCTTCTGCATTCACACCTCTATTGCCATAATTTGTTCGGACTTCAGATACAAATTCTAAAAAATGCCAATCCAAAAGGTTTTTCTAACTCATCAGTCATATCTCCAAGAAAAGTAAGCAGTGAGATCATTCTTACCATCACTTCTGTACAAAACGGAATCGGTATCACAATAAAGCACATTTTGTCCAAGTTTATCCAGATATATGTATTGTTGTGAATGCGGCAATGAAAATATTTATGTTTTCACTCATTTGTATAAAATCTTCTGTTAACTCATACTGTACCATTGCTGTATACTCTGAAGAAAAAATAATGTATCTTATACTAATAGATATATCTGAAAGAAGCTGAAAAATATTCCAGCATCATTTACGCATTCAGTTTTTGGGAGAGTCAATCTTTGTCCATATTTTCCCCAAAAAGAATTGAGCATGAGTTTTGCGAGGAATCTTTTACATTTATATCTCTCTATAGACATAATGTCAAGAGAAATACTTTCCTTTTCTTTGAATGTTTGTACATATTTATCTTTATTGTCATCATCGTCACAACCTTTGGGCCATTCATCAAATTCCTGCTTTTGCTTGAGAAATATGTTAATGTATTCAGAAAAAAGTCCCTCATTACTTTTCTGATCATATTTGCAAGTTTGCTTAAAGTGGTATACATCATGAATCTTATCAATTTGATATTTCTTTTCAATTGCTTTGTTGAGCTTCAAACTAACCCACGTTCCCCCCAACACCCTCTCCTCAGAGGAATGCCGAAATAATCTTTTTATAACGAATTTGATAATTCCGAAATAGTTACTGATATTATTTGTTGATGGTAACCTTATGACCTCTGGATGGCATACAGGATAAATCCTATACTTGTTCACCCACAGATAAAGGCTGTATACATAAATATATTTTATTTTCTCATCCCCAGAAACAGTATGCCAAAGTTTAATTGCGTTTGTCCTCCCTTTAAAAAAAGCTTTTTGGATTCATTGCTTCGATAGTAGTAGTTTTGGTTACCTATTATTTAACACACGAATCTGATTTAACCAGTATATCCCAATCATGTTCCCAAACTTCGACAAAGATGTAACCAGATGCTTTCAACCATTTTTTTTCTTTTTCATCTTAGCACTTAATGCATCCCTCATTGTTTTTTGTCCCCCGGTAATTTCATATCCCTATCTGTAAAACATCTGACGCAACCATATACAGTATTGATGGAACTATCAAATCCATCACATGTGTAAACCCCCAACGTAACCTCACCTCCATTTTCAAGCATCCTCAAATTCAGTTTATGCAAATGAGATAACCATGAAAGCCACTTAGAACATTTCTGAGAGACCGCTTTTTCTTACTATAACCACCATGAGGCACTAATGCAATCGTGTGTGGTTTCAAAAATTCCATGCTGAAAACACAAAGACATGCAGAAGCAGTTGTTAATTTAGTCGCAATTAGATGTACACCACATACATCAATAAAGTCTTTTCTGAAGCAAATAATCCCTTTTTCAACATGTCAACATCTGATTCACAATACTCCTCCATTTCCTTTCTGATGTTTTCTATATTGTTAGCTGTATAGACCTTGTCGACTGATACCAAAGCAAATCCATTACTTAGATTAACAAGTTTACAATTTAAAAACAGATAAGTCTCATTTAAATCCAACCATTCAGTCTGATGCCTTTTGATTTTAAATTCTAGATCTCCGAAATCTGTAACAATAGTTATTGGTTTGATCTTTACTTCTTTTGTGTCCAAATATCAATATCCGATTGGGTGGGTGGAAGCTCGAAAACATCAGCTTCAGACTTTCCACAAAGTTTAGAATCAGGATGGAGAAATATTTTCCATGTGATAGGTAGAACTGTCAGCAATAATGAGTTTCAACGAATTGAATGAACTAAATAGTCTCCTGACTATTTTATACTATTTTAGTCAGTTGCTTTTTCTATAACCTTTCATTTCAAACGAATTTAAATCTACTTATTATAGATTTAGAAGTTGAGTTATATTCTTTCTTTTCTTTTTGTATGCAAATCAATTCGTACAATAATTCAGGTTTTTTTCAGATCCTGTGATAAACGTCAAATGTTTATCACTTAAATTACTAAATATCTCATTCATTTCTCTTGTTTAATCTAATTGACGTTTTTTGATCGTGTCTTCTTGCCGAATCAAAATTAGATACCCTTTTCATTTAATACAGAGGATTTCCATTACTACCCATTAATGTCTGTAAGGCTTCAGCTGACGGGTTACCTTCCATTCTTTGTTTTACCGGCTTAGATTTTTTTTTGCCTTCTGTTTCACCTTTCTTTTTATTTAGGTTTTATTTTCTTCTTTTTTCCACGTCTACTTTTCTTAGATATAGCAATCTTAGAATGTTTTTGTGTACCTCCACCTCCAGTTTTCGCACGTTTTGTTTCTCGTGACATTAAATCTTTGACTACTTGAATCTTCTTGCTGACTTTTTACTCTCCTCAAAGCATCCTCAAGACTCATTAGAACTTGTCTCTTAGCTTTTGCCGCCTCTCTTCCTATAGAATCCTTTAAATTATTCTGTAATGTTTTTCCATACCGGAAACAACTGCTTTACTAAAAGCTTAGAACAGTCCCAAAATCCACCATTATGTTTTGCACGCCCTACGCGTGCTCTATATAATGGACCTATAGCTCCACCCTCTATTGCTTTTACATGAAATGATTACACTAGTTCTATCAGATTGTTTTTATTCAAATTTTGTTTCACGGAAAGTCAAAGTTAACACAGCTTCTTTATCAATTCCAAACTTTACAACACTTCCTATTGATCTCTTACCGAAATTTCTATTTCATTCAAATCTGTCCTAGAAACTCTATAATATGTGAAAATATTAAGGTGATACAAAATTGATGTATATTCTGCTCTTTCTTCCACGTCTGCATGCATCAAAAGTTTGTTTAAAGTACCACCTACATGGGATGGATTTATAAAATCACAATAAACATAAAGATGAGACTACCAGGATTATAAACTGACATAATACCTGCATGCTGTATCATTATAGCTTGTGATAAAAGACATCCTAAAGCCTCCCATAGTCTCCTTCTTATTACCATCCGTTCACCATTAGAACTGGAAAGAGTGTATCTCCAAAGTGAATTTTTACGGCACACCTGTATTTCATCATGATCTACCTCATGTAAGAACCGTTTTGTAGCCTATCAGAAGATGAAAGTTTTTTCATAGACTTCACCTTTAAATAATTGATTTTGCCTCCAACAATCCATTTAATACTTGAATCTTTCACTGTCAATTACTGTCCAATTGATAGGATAATACGCAGCTTGCACTCCAACCTACCAATGTTTATTCTCATCAAGTGTCATATCCGATATCACTTTAAATGTAGAGGCGTTATTTCCTGATGCCGTCGGGTTGTTGCTTGGTATAATCTTACTTCTCTGAGCCATTTCTTATTCTTCTAAATGCTAGTGTAAATACAACTGTTCCCTCGAAAACAATATATTGATCTTTCATGTCTGTGATAGAAATATAATATAAGTTATACATCTGATTCCTACAGGTCTCCAAATAAGAGCTTTAGGTTCAAATCTTGGACCGTTTGAGTAATCTCTCCTTCCAGCATTAGTAATTATACATTTATAATCAGTTCCTACTAAAGTTGGTTTACCAATATTACTATAGATATAAAAATGAGGTAAATAACGTGTGCGAAAAACCTTTTTGCTGTTATCGAGGGGTTTCCCCAACCGAACACCGTTTGCATGGTAACTGTGTCAAATCCTAACATATCTACTATCGGTCCACGTAAACAAAACTATGCTGAATAATCAGCTAATATAACTTCTGGTGAAAATATAATTGTAAATAAACCGTCCTTGTATTTAAATTCGATAGGTATATCCCGTTTAGTATTTTTCAAAAACGTTTTATCTATTACATTATCAACATCAAGTTGTTTGATATTCTTTGAAAACTTAAACTTAATATCATTAGGCTTAGGTTTTTTGCCTACATAGTTAATTTCACCAGATAATCCTTCAAGTAAATCTCATACGTTTGCAAAATAAGCCGAAGATACACTAACGCCTTCCTCTTCAATAGGAGTCGTAATGATATCCCCAAGCATAATCAGTATTGCCAGGAAAAGGTGAGTCATATATATTACTAGGTAAGACCCATGAAAATTCTCCTCGACTAAGATCCATAATCAACTAAAGAACTGCGGAATCTTACAATATGTTAATATTACATTGATATATAATTGTTTTCTTTAAATAGATTAAACATGTGCTGTCCAGCTATAAAAAGAATCTGGATACCCTTACCACTTTTTACGTTTTCTAGTTTTAATTATTTACTTTACACAATGAAAATCAGGAACTTTTGGAGTAAGTTTTTGCAACTCTTCTTCATAAAACTGACTGTGAATGATTTCACCATTCAAATCTTTCAACTTTTATAAATTTCTGCTATAGTTCAAAATGCTTAATCTTACACTATCTCCTTTTCTGAACTTCGGCTGTTGTAAATTAGTTTTGTTCCGTAGCGAAAATACTGGTTCATAAATTGCAACTTCATTTGTTTAAATAAAATCGCTTGATTTCATTCCTATGGTTGAATGTACAGAATAATTATATGCATCAAATAAGTTAACAAATGTAAATTATTGTTTTTATAAAACAATTCCCACATTTTTTTCTTTTAGGGATCTGTTAAACCTCTCAATAACGGAAGCTTTAGTCTCATTAAAAGTTAAAAAAAGATGAACACCATTATCTGATGATGTCTTCCTAACACTTTGATTGTAAAACTTTATCAGTTTGTAGTTTGTTAGAAATCCGACCATTTCTATGTCTCTTAAAGCTTTTTCTACTTTTGCAACGGACTTTCTCTTCAAAGGTTCAACCCAGCATATTTACTGAAAATGTTACTAACATTTAGAATATATTTATAGCCACTGTTAAACTTCAATAACAAAGATACATTGAGAAGATCTTCTTACCACTGCGAATCTAATCCATAAACCCACACCTTATCCTCTTCGGAAATCTCCCCGAATCCCTCTGTTCAGCGTGTATGTGTCTTGAGCACTCAACCATTTCTCAATATCTTTTCTTGTTACTGATGGTATCTTCTCTTTGACGTATTTCATCAGCTTTGCCTGCCCTCCGAAAGCAGCAGGGTGTGATACGTCGTAGTAGATATTTTTTGCCACTTTTTTTAGGTTTGAGATGGTCTATTTCGTGCATAATATCTTACATTTTTACCACAACAAATACAGGTACATCGAACAACTTTGAGCCAATCTCCCAATGTAAATGAACGTGTTGCCATACCAATTTAGTTTTATTCTTTTATATCTTCATAGAATTTCAATGAAATTGCTCCTTTGGTATTTCCTCGTCAGGTTCGAGGTCTACCAACGCTGTGCAAGCAAATCAACTAAAGCAGAATTTGCTTTATATTCTTTCACACATTTGAAAAATGTTTTATTTCTAATTAAACTTTCTGGTAAGTGATTTTTAGCACAGTACTGTGCAAGCAAATCCCCTCCGATCGTTTTGGACATGAACCCTTTCTTTTGTCTGATGGCAAGGTTCATCAGATCTGTTAAATTTGTTCCAGCTAATAGTTTTTCTTTGAATATGAGTTCACTTTTTGCATTTATATTTTTACCTAAGGTAGGTCATCCATGATTCATGAGTGTTTCAGCTTTTTTTCTTTCTTTCTGAAAGTGTGGTGAAAATGCAGGCTTTACCGAAACCTTTGTCCCTTTCTCTTTTCCTCTTCCTTTTCAACTTCAATTTGCGCTTTATTGGCATCAGGTCTGCCTTTATCCTGCAATGTTGGACTGGCGATATTGTTTGAAGCAGTCTGTTGCAAAGCATGTGTACAAGGTTGAAAAATACGTTTCACAAATTCATTGTTAGCTTTATTTTGAAAAAGTTTTTGTTCTCTTTCGATATCAGCTAACTCATTAACTTCCCTATATGGCCCTTTTGAATTTTGTAGTAATTCCTGTTTCTCCTTTTCTAGCTGCAACAATTTTTTTTTTATATCTGTATGATTGTTAAGTTGTGCTTTGATAGCCATCCATTGAGATTCAGGTAGCATGACGTTTTTATTCAATTTCCTTTCTCCCAGGTAAACGGTATATCTAACGTTATAGCTTTGATTGTTGGAGTTAAAATATCGCGAAATAACTTGTGTCCACCTTTTTTTTGAGAATTTTTAGTAACAAATATTTCTTTGATTTTAAAGCATTATCTTTATCACTCAAATATTTTACTTCCTTCACATAATTATCGTGTAATTTGTCCAACAAATCATCCTCCAGTTGTATATTCCCCTCTGATAAATTAAATACTATTTTTATCCACAATTTCATGATTTCTTCATTTGCACACGTTAGAAGGGTTGGGCACTGGTTTCTATTATTACACAGGCAATTAAGGAAAGGATAAAATATTTGGCGCCTTTACATAGTACTGAGAGCTGTAAGAACTCCATTACAAATGGTGACTAGCTCACTTATCCAGACTGTATATAATAACTTCTCCAAATTCACCTTCACCCAAAATCTTAGAGCTTGCTATCACTTCATCTGGTGTTTTGGGTTTCATATCAACGAAAAGATAACCAAATGGTTCGTTTGTAGCCCCTTTGTATGCATGAAGTAGATTTTTTTCTTCCCATCTCTTGGGTTTTTAGATAAAACAAGATAATGTGCATTGCGATTGATAGCAGGATTTCCATCGAAAAGTACAAATTTTGTACAATCAATATAACAGATAGATTTAAGTGATTGAACCCTTTTGTAAATAAATCCGTTACAATCTTGTTTTTTTGTTGACCCCAATTCAATCATAAGATTAGCGATAACAAAAATTTAGGTTCCTCAAAGCGGCTGCAATCTTGGACAAAACTGTTGGGAAAAATCAGCGTTTTGAGATCTAAATATGTTATAATAATATGTTTCTTCAATATTTTTCCGAGAATTGTAACTCCCTACCCCTTACCCCCTTTTCAATGTTGAATGACGTCTTTCTGAACGTCATTTCCAGAAAAATTAGTCGCAGCGGCTATGAATGGGGAGGGGGAGGGGAAGGGTGGACGTTAAATATAGTTAGGTAGGGGAAAGGGGTACTGGCGGCGTCAATGAAATTATGAAAATGTCCTTACAATTCTTAAATATTAATTACAAATAAAAGAATAGGGATTGAAAAGGCAATAGGATAAAATTCCAACATTTATGATGTGTAAATGTGGAATAATTTACAATAGAAAAGTATGTTCATGAAAGGAAATTGTATGATCTATCCTGGAAACATCCGGCTACCTATGTAATAGCAGGCCCAACAAGTGGTGGTAAAACATTTTTTGTCAAAAATTCGGTGAGAGGTGATTTAATTCACCCACCAATGAAGATACTTTATTGGTTTTATGGAGTTTATCAAACATTATATAATCAGATTCAAGAAGAACTTTTAGCGAAAGGAATTGATATAAATTTATAGTAAACTTATCAGACAAAGCTATACATCTACAATCTTGGGCATAACTCGTTGAGACACCTAATGAAATTATGTGATGCCAAAGCGCGTAAAAGATTCATCTCGATGCGCTCATTTAGTTACTGCAAGCGGCCCATTTTCTTCTGTGAAATACGGGCTCAATTTCTTGCGTGATCAGGCTCAACGACCGCTTCGCTCGCAAGGGCCCCCAACGCACCGCAGAGCCAGCCCCACCCCAAACTTACATCAGTGACTGAACAATTATAAATCATCAATGCTGTATTTACTTGTAGGTCGTTTCAACCCTCCTTTTACAACTTGAGTAACTTGTATTTGTTTGGACATAATAATCTCTATCTCACAACCTTATGAATACTAAATTGAGCATCAACATTTTTGGAGAACAGTCATCAGATTTTACCCTGATCTCCAATTTACATGATCGACAATTAAATCCGGTTTACCTTATGCCCGGTTTACCTTATGTTAAAGCTATTGTAATTTTGAAATATTTTGAAAAAATCCAATAGTCCAGCGGATTTGGTGGAAAATCGTTCACAAGTCATAAGTCACAATAATTAGACAAATTATTTGCATAAAATCATAGAGCTATTAACTGATTTCAGTTAATAGCTCCATTATAGAATGTATTTAGGCCTACATCTAGAAAGTGTTGATCACCATCATTCTCCTTACATGTATCTTTCCTGGTCTCAAAAGTATAAGCCTCTGAGATTTCAGATATCAAACAAATTTAATCATGAATCAGGGTTTGATGTGAATATCAGTATCATTTTCTCAAAAAATAAAATCACAGTAAGTATTACATTTTTAAAATGATAGCAAAAATTTACCATACTGTATGTGGTTGTCATGGCAACTTAAATTTCTGATGCTATAAAAACATTGATTCAAATTTGTCCAAATAACGGTATTTAATTTTAACACATATAACATTGATTTCTTACAACGGTTGCCATAACAATTTCTGTATGATTAAATATTTGACTTTTTTTTGTAAGATGAAAGCAAAACTATTGGTCAGGTGTAATAGGTCAAATGGTGCCTCTCCGGTGAAAAATCTTGGATCCCCCACTTGCTACGTATGAAAACAAATATGAAAAACGTTTGTCATGGCAACCAGAAGTTGAATTTTTGATGGCTCCACATCGAAAATTTATTCTTAGGGCATAACCAACAACTGTGTCAAATTTCACGCTTTTAACAAAAAGTAAAAAATTTCATGAAATTATGGCCCAAATCCGCTGGACTACAAATGAATCTGGAGAGAAATGGAATTTTTGTTGCTTTTTGCATATGGATTAGCATGTGTGTTCATACTTAATTATCATTCATGATGTTCATTAAATTTACAGCCCAATTAATATAACATAATTGACGTATTATCCGCTGGTTGACATGACTTTGTTTTTAGATATTATCTAACAATATTATTTGTACCAATGATAGTTTAACAAAAAGCAATGATTTAAAACAAAGCAACCAAACTTTTGTGGGTCTTTTATAAGGTTTATTTCAATTAATATTGTATGCAAAATTAATAAATAATCAATTAAAGTTAGCTCTAAAAACAGGGTTATTAAATCCAATATGGAATATCTCATTACATATGTTCAAAATGTAGATTGTTCAATGGTTCTTACCAAATGTTGCATATTTCACTGAGGGTTAATTATTGATATTGGACGCGTGGTAAACATTTAAAGGAAAGGTATCAATCGCATAAATACATTCAAAAGTGAACGCTGTCGTGCGTTAACGTCAATTCCGGTTTTCAATTGTTTCTTATTGATTAAAGAAATGTGTGATGCTATCGATCACACATCCGCCGGACGGAACATATCATATTACATGTATCATCGATGATATCACAGATTTCTGTCACTTCTGAATTTATTCATGGGACGATGCATTTCCTTTAATGTTAATCCAACAACCTGAAAAGCAAAATCAGTTCGTCATCCAAAGACAATAATAGTCATAATAAAAATTCGAAATAATGAAAATAGCAAATAATCCGACAAGTATTGGTGAAACAGTCAGAAATTGACCATTTTTAAGCTTTGTGAGTTGTGCACCCTTCCAAATTAAGGACTGGATATAAGTTTTTTGAAAAGCTCTTGTTTTTATGTAATCTAATGTTTTTCACGCTCTGTCATGATAGTATGTGGGAATGCGATTGTCTCTAAAATGTTTAGAATTTAGCTGCTTCATAATTAACATTTCTAACTGTCTAATGGACATATCTAAAAAATGGAAGGTATTTCAGAGATAGTTTACAATTTACTAATTTTCTAGGTGACAACTACAACCTATACACCGTTAGATAACATATTAACGTCGTTTTAGTGTAAGCACTACAAAGCCAAGAAAAGCTAAGCAAAGAAAGCTAAACATAAACGAACCCCAATCCAAAGTATTGAACGACATGAGGTTAATGTGTTCTCTATATTACCATGAACCTAAAGTAATTAGTTTGATGGAACGTATGACCACCTTTTCTATGCAAAGCTTTCATTTCAGGCCATATTTTATTTTCTCAGCAAGAAGAAAGCAAACATTAAACATCAGGTGCGCACGAACGTTATAAGTAAAATAAACAGAAGCTCTTGGCGAAAGCGTTGTATTTGTTACCGGAAATTGCTAAATATTTCTTGTTTATACAACAATAACCACACAAACAGAGATATTACCCTTTTCTCGGATTTATAACTTCTTAATTGTACATGGTTGTGGAGGCAATTTATTACTTATTTTATCATCAGTGTCTTGCAGAAAAGATTTGAAAACATATTTTAGGATTCCGAGAGTTTCAAAACTCGGTTTTTATTTTAAATGTCCAAATAAAAGCTCTTATGTTTCAGGTTATAAAATTTATGTTGAATGACCAAGTATATAAAGTCTTTTTTACAGTTTTTTGTCCTGTCTTTTGTCCAGTCTTTTGTCTTTTGACGAGTATGATATATATATATATATATATATATATATATATATATATATATATATATATATATATATATATATATATATATATATATATATATATATATATATATATATATATATATATATATATATATATATATATATATATATATATATATATATATATATATATATATATATATATATATATATATATATATATATATATATATATATATATATATATATATATATATATATATATATATATATATATATATATATATATATATATATATATATATATATATATATATATATATATACATATATATATATATATATATATATATATATATATATATATATATATATATATATCTATATGTATATATATATATATATATATATATATATATATATATATATATATATATATATATATATATATATATATATATATATATATATATATATATATATATATATATATATATATATATGTATGTGTATAAATATATATATATATATATATATATATATATATATATATATATACATATTTTATATATATATGTATATATATATACATATATACATATATACATATATATATATATATATATATATATATATATATACATATTTATATATATATACATATATATATATATATATATTTATATATATATATATACATATATATATATATGTATATATATACATTTACATATACATATATATATATATATATATATATATATATATATATATATATATATATATATATATATATATATATATATATATATATATATATATATATATATATATATATATATATATATATATATATATATATATATATATATATATATATATATATATATATATATATATATATATATATATATATATATATATATATATATATATATATATATATATATATATATATATATCTCGATATAATTATCCGCCCGATTAACACTTCAGTACTTGTGTGTTTGATAAAGGTTAAAACGTCCAAAATGTCTTTAGTAGGTTTTCTCATAACTTCAAAATTAGTTTTATCTTTGACAAAATATATTTAAAAAGATGTCAGAACATTCAGTTTAGAAATGTTGTTACTTGGTAACAAAATAAACATTGTAAAGATAATAACACAGCTGTGTCAAGTGCATATACATTACTTCGAACTATTTAATCATAGATATCACGTTCACGAACCAGTGTAGCACTAACATGACAATTAACATACATGGGAAATGATTCCATTATCTGTGATTTTTCACGCATCTGCGTATAATTTAGATGTTTTTTGTTGTTGAAAGTATCAATAAATGTATTATAACTTGTCAGACGAATACTTAGTACACTGGGTTTCTATTGCCTATAGACGAAACATCAAACAAATTCACTGCCGCCGATATCAAGGAAGCAGAAATTTAAACTTTAATCATAAACTTCTGTAATTATCCAATCCATATTTTCACAAGTCTACTAGAGAATACTGATTGTGCCATTAACATGTAGTTGCTAATACAAAATGCATGGATTCGAACGTAAACTTGTAGGTGGTTGTGCACTAAGAAATGAGACAAGACTTTTGTTCAACAATTTAAACGGGGAAGACAATTGAAAATAGTTTTAAATTTTGGAACAAATATAAATGGGCCCTCTGTAAAAGTGCGATACATTCTCTAGATTATAATCCATGAGTAGCAATGACTTGTTTCGCCTGTTTCACATATATGAACTAATTTGCATGCCTACATTTGTCAGTTTTGGACACAAATTTGGTAATCAGCCTAACTTTAACGGAGCAGCATATTCAACGAGTTGTACCGCCCAATGACCTCCAGTAGAATTCGATTACGAGCTTGGAATGTTGTCTCGTCACACATGAACAAATTTTAGCAAAACTCTTACATAACTTACTTTTTCCATACAAAACAATTTTAGTATGTTCTTGCCCTGCAGGGATTATTAAAACTCTTAATTTCCATTATACGGAAACTAAACCCTCATAAAAGAAAAAGAACAAATAAAATCATACTTACTTACTTACTCCCCGTTACGCCTTTCTGGCATATGGCAGATGGGGCAGTAAATCTTACTTACTTACTGCCCGTTACGCCTTTCTGGCATACGGGGCAGCAAACTTACTTACCCACTGCCCGTTACGCCTCTCTGGCATATGGGCAGATGGGGGAAGCAAATCTTACTAACTTACTGCCCGTTACGTTTCTCTGTCATATAGGGCAGTAAATTTTACTACTTACTGCCCGTTACGCCTCTCTGGCTTATAAGGCAGCAAATCTTACTTACTGCCCCTTACGCCTCTCTGGCATATGGGGCAGCAAATCGTACTTACTTACTGCCCGTTACGCCTCTCTGGCATATGGGGCAGTAAATCTTACACTTACTTACTGCCCGTTACGCCTCTCTGGCATATGGGGGCAGAAAACCTTTCTTATTTACTGCCCGTTACGCCTTTGGCATTCTGTCATATAGGGCAGTAAATCTTACTTACTTACTGCCCGTTACGCCTCTCTGGCTTATAAGGCAGCAAATCTTGCTTACTGCCCCTTACGCCTCTCTGGCATATGGGGCAGCAAATCGTACTTACTTACTGCCCGTTACGCCTCTCTGGCATATGGGGGCAGCAAATCTTACACTTATTTACTGCCCGTTACGCCTCTCTGGCATATAGGGCAGCAAATCTTACTTACTTACTGCCCGTCACGCCTCTCTGGTATATGGGGCAGCAAATCTTACTTACTTACTGCCCGTTACGCCTCTCTGGCATATGGGGCAGCAAATCTTACTTACTTACTGCCCGTCACGCCTCTCTGGTATATGGGGCAGCAAATCTTACTTACTTACTGCCCGTTACGCCTCTTTGGCTGATGAGGCAGCAAATCGTACTTACTTACTGCCCGTTACGCCTCTCTGGCATACAAGGCATCAACAAATATTTTCTACTTCTGTCTGTCTTTGGCCATCATCCGAATTATATTCCAGGTACCCATACATGCGATTTTTGGTCTCCTATTTTTCGTTTACCCTCTGGAGTTTAGTGTAAGAGTGTCTTTGTGATGAGGTAGTTATTTCTCCTTATCACATGTACAATCCATCTCCAACGACTTTGAGTAACGATGTCATGCTCTTTTGATGGTACCATTTAAGAAGAATAAAATTTAAAATTATAAGTCACAATGCCAAAACATTGTCACATTCAAGTAACATTACGAATGGGAATAAATAAAGCGCATTGTGGTTCTCATATAAGATCATATGTGTATCTAAACATGCCAGAAACATTTTCATGTGGAGATCTCTTTAAATCAAATAAGTTCATTATAAACGTAAATCTAATTCATCATTCAGTTGAATCGAAATTAAATTCAAGTTTTGATGGAGGAAGTTTTGATGGACGAAAACTCTTTATCTTTTTTTTCTTCAAAATTTAGAAATTTAATGTAAAATTTTAACAATTTAAATGCTTAGCCTTTTGTTCGTATATTCTGTATTACATATAGTTCTGTTTTGTATAAAGTAATAAATCTGTTTTGTATTTGTCTAACGGTATTTGTGTTTCCCTTAATCACTGCAAATATTAAATACATACACGTTTTTTGTCTTAAAATTCATTCTTTATATGCTCCTTTTCACAGAATCACAGTATCGATGTAATCTTCGCTTCAGCCAGTATGATTCGCCATCAACCAGAATCATTAAAAGCAGAGATTAGTCAAATATTCGCACTACGCACGCGTATGCATTCCTCAACCATCGTATTTGCAAAACAGAAAAACGTTAAGCATATCTTCATTGCCGAGTTATTGAAATCAATTTCGAGCTCCTTTGCATAAAAGCAGCGGTTGACATCGAACTCGTTTAATATGGAAGAGGATCTGCTGCAAGAAAAAAATGACAATATGACGTCCAGTGGGAAACAAAGTTACGATCCTACCGCTCGAATTATAGCATTTCTTGCTGTGTTTTTTCTGGGACTTTTCGGAAATATTGGTGTCTTTGTATGGATTTTTAAACATCGTAAGGAAAAAACACGCTTTCACAATTACATCCTTTTTCTTGCACTTGCGGATCTTACAGTTTTATTTTTTCCAATCCTTGGAGAAATTATTATAGAATTAACGGGACAAGAATGGCATGCCAGTAATTTTGCCTGCAAAACTTTTAGACTAACTGAAGGTGTTGCATTGTTCTCGTCGACATTCATGCTTGCCGGAATTGCAATTGACCGTTACCATTCAGTGATAAAAGCTCTTAAGAAGCAGCTGTCTGAAGTTTTGATAATTGCATGCTGTTGGGGAATAGCAATTATACTCTCCGTTCCACAGCTGTTTGTTTTTAGTAAGGAAGATCGCAATGGAACATACTTTTGTAAGACACCATTTTCAAGAAAGGACCCATCGGCGGGATGGGCAGCATACATTCTATACATAACTGCTGTTGCTTATGTGTCCCCCTTATGCATTATGGTATTTACGTATTCTTGCATTTTGCATCGGTTGTGGATTGGACATGGATCTAAGATGTTCCAGACAAAGTCATCTTGGCAAAGGAAATCACGCTGGAGAACTCTTAAAATGACTTTCGTAATCATTGGTGTTTACATCGTTTGTCAAACACCATTCTTTGTTGTTGAGACAATCCGTGCCATATTTACAGAAATGACAATAGACCGTGTATTGTACGGGATTATAGCAATTTGTGCTGTTTGTAATAGCACTGCAAATCCTTATGTATTTTTGTTTTTTAATATAAGAAATAACCCAAAGGGCTACAGCAAGGGGGTAAAACCCAGCAAACGTCTGTTCCTGATCAATCTCAGGTAACCGTCATAGGTCCAAACCGACTTAATACTCTTAACCCTCCAAATGGAACTCAAGTTGAAGAAGAAAAAAATGATTTTGATGGTGAAGAGACAAGACTTGCCGAAGATGCTAAGCTATAAACAAGTATATAACAATTGAGCATCGATATAATTATATGCTACACTTTATCAAAGATGAGCTTTTACACGATACAAAGCACATACAAAAGGAAATTGTGTGTCTGTTTCACACTAGCATCATAACGTTTAAAAGGAATAAGTTACTCAAATACCGAGTAACATCTTATTAGATTGTTCGATGCAAGTTGTGATAAAGCTTCGACGAATGGTTGTAAAGATTCTCGATAACGATTTCAAAATTCGAAAACTTAATACTCGGAAAAACATATCAGCTCAAACACAAAATAGGTTTTTGCTATGCTGGAAATATTAAAACACCTTTATCATGTAGCAATCATCTTTGTCAGTGTGATTAAAAACCTTGAATATTTTGTGTCTGCTCCAGATTGTTGAAGTGCTTTCAGTGAAGGAAGAGGAAGACCATATTTCGTTTCATCCCAGAATTATTCAGATCTTCGGAGTTTTTGGAAAATCATACTTCACATCTTAAGTTTTTTAAAAATAGCTAACATCTATTTAGTGGGTTAATTACTTAATAAAGGCAAATTTTCGCAAACTAACATCAGACGCTGGCAAATCAAAACAAAATGAAGTTTATTGTAATATTATCTTCTAATCTCTAAAACATTATCACAAATTATCTTCCGAAAGTCAAGGATACAGGTTTATTGACTACACTTTTCTGTTTTAGTGACTGTTTTAGTGACTGCTAAATTTATAATCAAGGACTTTGAAGACTGTGTATCCATGTGGAATTTAAATGATTTCAATAGAACGTACATCACTGTTTGTTTCCTGCAAACATATCTTGTTAAGCATGCTTAGTAGACTCCTTTATGATTTGATATTGGCACGTATATGTGTTCATTATCTACTTTGATAAGGTTAGGAATAAACTCACATTTTTACCAAGCTGTTAAGCAATATTATGTAACTCTTTGAATAAAGTTATAGGTATTTGTTAGACCATAAGATTTATCATTGCATTGCCCCCCAAGGTCTTGTTCCATTATTACATATATAATCTTAGTTTGTTTTTTCGTCGTGAAAAATTCCACTCAGCAAAAAATGTATAATGCTTCATAATTACATCATTTTTCATGCTCTTGCAGATCATCATTTCTTTTCTTATTTTCACTGTCCTTGGAATGATGATTATATATTCAACTAGAAAATTGGGGTAAGCCATATTAGTATCCTACACAATATATATGCTTTATCAAATTATCACCCAAGACAAGTATAAAAGTTCAAAACTAAACAACGGTTGATGACATATTGTCGGTCGATGAGATATTAAGCGTCGATGAGATAGTGTGGGTCGACGACATTTTACACTTAGATATTACCATTAAGTAATATTTTCGAAGAAGAGAAGAGCACAAAGATCGGGAAGGAACAAAGGGTCAACATTTTCTCAAAGAGAAATCACCAAAGATTAAATTTTGATGCAAAGCTGCGGGACCCTATTAAGCGCTCCGCGAGTATAGACGCCTTATATAATATACACAATTTATATCCAATTGATTGTATTTTTTGCACGCCTATACAAGTATTCGTTTTGATGAAAGCATTAAATTATACAAATTGATATTTCTTTAAATAACAATCACAGCATTCGCTTGTTAGAATGTGTTAAATACCAGGACTGCAATGTTGGGATGCATAAATGTAATACTTAATTCCCCTTCCTAAGAGATTTGAGGAAAAGGAATTAGATGTACATTGCTTTAATTCTTTTGAGGTAATAAAACTTACTTTGCGTCAAGGTATGACTAATACCAACATTTTACACTTGATATATATATATTCTAATGGCAGCAGTAATTGAAAAAATCAGGTAATCTAAGTTGGTAAATTATTCTTTAAAATGTCCAAATTTAGTAACTTTCCCATTGTTACTTCCATAAGAAACCTCAATAGTTGATACCACTGAACACATGCAATATTCCAAATTTTCTCTCTAAAGCATTTTATCTCATCCTTTTATTAAAAGCATATCATCGTTGGTACTTGGGAGACTGAATGAATAAGTGTTCAACTTGGAAAATGTATCTTTTATAAAGGTATACTTATTATTCTCATTCTTGATATGATCGGTACACAGGCGATGATTATTTCAAATTCTATCTTTTGAGATAAATATATGTTCGCGTTTAAAGAAATATGGTTGTCGTCCTGATATATTTATGTTGCACTTATAATAATGCAATAAGATCCACAAGTATGTGTAAGAGAGGTTAAATTCTATTATTAGTTCCTGGCCAAATACATTTTTGAAATATCAGTTGTACCTTAGTATAAAAATCGCTTTAATAGATGTGTTTAATGACGAGATTTGTACCGATAGCTACAGTTTTAATTCGTTTTTCTTAAACACAGATTAAAGTCGAAATATTACGCCGTTGTTTACTGCATAAGTAATATAAAGACATAAAATTATTGAAAATACAGAAAATGAAAAGAAAAAATCATTTGCTGATTAGCAACTCTTTTATTTTATCTGTTAAAATCTATTTATCTTAAACTTGGTTTCTATAAGTGATATAATGAATGAAACTGGAACAACTGAAGAATTTCTTTTTTTACAGGGATTCTCCATTTTCTAAGATCAACATTCTAAATTAATTTCTTTCTCAGATTTAGAATAAGAGATTAGATCGAGTCATGAAAAAGATAGTTTTTGTCTAGATTGATTCGTTAAACTTGGTTTCTATAAGTGATATAATTTATGAAACTGGAATACCCGAAGAATGTCTTTTTGCGCAGAGATACTCCCTTTTCTAAGCTCAACATTCTAAATTGATTTCTTTCTTAGATTTAGAATAAGAAATTAGATCAAGTCATAAAAAAGATAGTTTTTGTCTAGATTGATTCGTTACATCTAAACAACGAAATGATTCCATATGAACTTTCAAAACAAATTAAACATTTATGTCTTCATTACTTAATGTACATTATGTATCGCTTATTTTACTATTATGTAAGTAAACTTGTGTTGGGTAAAGCACTGTTATCTTGTAACACACGTGGTAAGTTAGAATTTATGTTTTCTTATGAGAACTAATAGCAATTAAAATCGGTCATGTAACAAATTGGAAAGAGGTGTCTGTTTTACCCATTTTATAATCAAACTTCATTTGGTGTATTATGCTACTTTTTGTATATTCCACTCTAAACATTTTATACAGTATAAATAATGTGTCTTCAGTATTGATTTATACACGAAAAAGATAGAGAGGCACGTAATAATGCTTTTATATTATTTAGTTGCTAAAGATAATTTTCTTTAAAATGATGCTTTTAATTAACGCTAAGTAACTAAAACTCCAGAGCGATTATACGGCGTCAAAACACCTAAATGATATGTACAACATGATCTGCCTCTTCAAAATTCGATTACCTTTCCATCTCATTTATTTTCTGCATATTTCAATTTCATATTCTTAGAGTAATATTTTACATCTTCTCAACTATTCGAGTGATGCATCACTATACTCACCGAGCACACACAATATCACCCGTCAATAAGATGCATCTTAAGTGCAGTTCACTGGTTAAAGCTACTTTGATGAAGTTTGACTGCTTCAAAATCAATAAGTACGGTTGCAAATATTTTTTTCACAAGATTTCGTAAAAAGTTCTAAGTGAATTTGCCATTGTGATTATGTTTTCATATCAATAGTGAGATTCAAAGAAACTAAAAACACTTGAAAACCAACTGTAAAACACTTATTGTTCGGAGAGATGCAAAAAATTGCGTTAAAAATTATTTTTGTTCTATCCTAGTTAGGTCGTGACGTGATTAATATTTTCAAGAAACAGAGAAAACCACACCAGACGTTTTATTTAGTTATTTCTATGTTGTTATGCTAGGATCACAATATGCGCTATGTTAGTATCACAACATGTTATTGGACAATTCAACGACAAGCGCAATGTTTTAACCAATTATGTAACCAATTGTACCAGCGCATAGAGCAACGTCATTGTTCATTTGCAACTGATTTAAATCCATACAGAATGGCTAAATTTATCAACCATGGATACTCGACATAAAAGCAAATCATTGCGTTCTTCTCAAC
>JAIGNY010000988.1:0-105000 GCA_020152595.1 Chiridota heheva | reverse complement strand
ACAAGTTAATATCATCTCATTTTCCCTGATTTGAATATTAATCTCTGCTATTTCGCCACTCAAAGCAATATTTGTAATCATTTTGTGGTGATTACCTCAGAGAAATATATTGGTAAAATTTTGGCTCGTAAGTCATGCGTACCTAACCACATTTTCTAATCATGTCCTCAGAGGATTTACTATAGAAAATATTGAAAAATCTCAAAAATAAATTATACCCAAGTAATCAATGGACAATAAACGACATTGCACTAGATTCCCTTAGACTTAAAGCTATTGATTGGAAAGATTTATTAATATTTGTATGCGTTTCTGAAAAAATATAGTATCATGGGATGACGAGAAGGAATTCCATGAGGAATTATTTCTGCTTTCGCTAAACTATTGTGATTCATTATTTAATTAATTTTGAAGAATTTTGTGGTAAAACAAATTCAAAATATTAATGTTTCGTCTGACTATTGATATTGCCCCAAAAACAAAATTAAGGAATAAATTTAAGTTTCGTTATTTGGCGAAAGCTAATTGAACTTTCCTCATTACAGAACACATTATGAATTGATCTATTCATTCACCCAATAAGTCCCACGATCGGAATACTCAAACATGCGCACTGAGCTTACAGTGATATATGGAAGCCGCCATTTTCATTGTAAAGTTTCATTCATGGACGCTTTTTAGTCGTTTCATTGAAGGTTTGTAACAAAGTTTGATTTGTTCATGTTCAATTTCGCGAGAATTCGTTACTATCACGCAGTTATTGCTAAATAATTTTCACAAATCCCCGAGTTATTTCTCATAATTTCAGAAAAGCTTATTAAACTGTTAAAGTGCAACTGCCTAACAGTAACACATAATAAGAATTCATCACTTTTCTGCAAATTTCTTGAAAATCGTAAGGTGAATTTTAAAAGCGCACGGTGAAAAGATAATTCATATGCCATTATTCCAATTCATGAAGAAAAAATTAAACCCTTTGCAGTGATTGAGTTACCCGCGCTCGAAATGTGTCTGATTCTTATGTTATTCCTATACAAACTTCGATTTTGGATAGATGCATTGTGTGATACTTCTGTAAAGGATCCCCTGATTGGGAGAACAACACTGTTCTCCGATCGGAGGTACAAACCGGACTGCTAGGCTAGTATTGAAGATTTAAAATTACGGTTATCTTCAGTAAATTCATCTATTAAAGTTAATGTAATCTTATTCAAAAGCAAAGTCGTTATAATTCCAAAATGTTTGTGCAAACTACAACATTAATTCAAGACTAAAAACAACATTTGAAAGTTTGCCTAAATGGAATCTAGCCTGCGTTGAAGTGTATTATGACAGTAAACTGCTCTTAGTTGGTATCATGGTAAAGAAATGACAAATTAAGATTTTTCTATTATGTAAGGAGAACAGATAATATTGCTATCCTACAATATCAATTATATCATAGAAATACTGAAAGAATACTTGCACTTAAAGAATGTTGTACAAGATTCATCAGGTTTGCTATTGAATTTGGAATAACCCGCTTATTACTTGATGATTCATCTGGGTGGAAATTTTCTTCAAAGTGTTTTTGCTGTAAATTTAAGCAACAATCAAAGATAAAAACTATCAAAATATATCAGCTAAAAGACATGATGGAACAAAAACTGTACCCGAGTGAAATCAGTTCATCTTTTGAGAAGAAAACAAAATTGTATACAAGGCTTATCCGATCAAAGTGAATTTCTTTTAAAATACAAATGATTTTATCAGAGTACTTTAACCTAATTTCCATAGCAGCTCCAATCACTTATTTTTTTAGATAAGTATCTAACCGTTCAGACAATGACGCGGAGCATTGAGAAAACCATCAATTTACTTTGAAATAATTTAATAAATGAAAGTATGACATCTGTAAAATGCATACAGCATTGACTCAAGTTCTGCTGGGTAAAATGGGAAAATGTTCATATTTGCATATATGTTTGAATAAAGGAATTCATTTTTCTTTTTATCTTGTTTTAGACTTTAACCTATTTAGACAAACATATATTTCTTAGAATGCTTCTTACATTTAAAAACTTGGAACAAGAAATGATTTGACAATCTTTTTTCAAAATGAAAAAATATCGTACTTGTAATTCTCCGTAATTGGTTTAGGTCAAAGTGATTTATTTTATAGCAAATGGAGCCAAAGAATAGTTCAACACTTTTTACTCATAGTTTCGCGAAACCATGCACTTTCCGCAATCTTCATGCAATGATATAGACTTACCAAAATATGATAAGTTCCCTGTTGAAAGTCAAATTTGCGGTGGTGAAAATTAAGAAAATAATTTCATTGTTTTAAAATTTGAATATTTTGCATGAATTTTTCCTACCTATGGCTTAAACCTATTCTATCATCATGTATTTTTAAAGAGATTTGAATTTGGAAAGATGCAGTGTGGGTTATAATGACAAGAAATCTCTCGATTGGCGATCTCTCGATTGGCGATCTCCCGATTGGCGATCTCTCGATTGGCGATCTCCCGATCGGGAGCATGAACCGGACTGAACACCGGTGACGTTCAAATTTAAATTGACCATAACTCCTCATAACATAGACACATTATTCTGCAGTCTCTGATATCAAATTATCATTACTTACAGGAAAGAACCTATAGATGATACATAACCTTGGACTTGACAACAAAATTAAGCAATTTTTTGCTCTCAAATGCAGGGTTCCCAGCCTCCTGTAGAGGCTTTGCCCATATGCTTGATACAACTTTAAGCAATTTGCTGCTACCAAAATTACGGAAAACGCAAGGCTTAGACCCTGCACTGAATTTGACACAATATTAAGCAATATTCAGCATTCAAAATCAGGTGAAACGCAGGGGTTCTGGGGAATTCGCCACCGGAACCTATACCAGGGCTTCGCCACTATAGATTTGAAACGCTGATTGATAACAATTTCCTGTTATCTAAATCAAGAGAAACTTTGAACTTCGCTTTTGTGTTTGATACGCTTTAAAGCAATTTTGTGCTAGAAAAATAACGAGAGGCACACGTGGGCTTTCCGGGAAGGGGCGTAGGAAGGTTTCCCTCTCAGGGGTAGAAGGAGGGGGTTGGCAAGACTCGAAAGACTTCCCGGTTACAAGAGGGAAAAATTGCATTACTAGATTAAGTTTCAATCAACGTTCTAGTTGTTTATAATTGGGAAATTTCCTTTAATTACTATACATTTTGCCAATTTTCGGAAACTGTTCTTCAATTTTTCAGAAATTTTTTTTCTACCTATAAGCAGATAAACGCGCAGATAGGTAAATCATGCGTTTACTAACGTTAACTAATTAATTCATGGATTTCTCTGCCATCTAAACGGTACATGCCAGTTTAGATCTGTGTACCCAACGGTTTATTCTTGTGAGCATTGTTTGTTGGTGGGAGGGGCGCCGAAAAGCCCATGTCACCCAGAGGAAAATTACCCACCTTGCCACCCACGCTGCTAGAATGTGGAATCTGTACCGACTCTTGAGGTTATTCATGATTACATCTCGAAAACAACATAATATTTACATACATATTCATATAAGTCACAGACCTTGCCTTTTCTATTCTCTTTTTCTGACACTATACAGGACAATAAAATCAATAATATGAATCCTTGAATAATACGAATAAAAACTGAAATGTTCATACGAATTCCAAGTTGACAGAATAGTTGTGGTTGATAAATGATTTGCAAAAGAGTTTAAAAGGAATTTTTAAGTTAGCATTAACATTCACCTTCAATGTCAGGAAATGATAATCGTGTTAACATAAGAAACTGACCGTATAATTAGCCTGCTAATTTTAAAGCGAAACAAGATGTATCGCCTTAGTATTAAGACTTCTAACAATTCAATTTGTTTATAAGAAACATATTGCTTTCATCAAAATCGTAAAGTTACATCAATACATTTTACGTAAATCAAACCTGTCTTAAAACATGTTATAAAAACAGGTTAAAAACAGGTTATAAAAACAGTGTTCCTAGTTTGATATATAGAATGCATTTAACGTCAATATTATATAATACTGACGATTTACTGCAATAATAAAATAGCCAATTTAACCTTTTTTAAAAAGACGTTAAATCAAGAGGGTCTTTATATATTTCAAGTAAAACAGCCATTTCTTTAAGTTTCATATTTTCAAACCTGTTAAGTTTTTAAAGAAAGAGACCTACCGAACATCCACGAAAAAGGCTATTAGTTTACCTAGTCGGATTGTGTAAGCTTACGATACTGCCTTGTGATTTACAGCTTGATTTTAATGGCGAGATGTCTTGTTAACATGAGCAGTAATATACAATCAAAGTCAACGTTTGTGATTGGTCATACACAATACGGACAACCAATCAATAACGCCGCGGAACCGACAAGCACACTATACATACACACACAATGCGTAGATTGTGTATTTAATTACAAACGATCCACAACCGGATGTGACGTGAAAGATATGTACATAGCAATTTTACGAATTTTACTGAGATAAAATTCCCTTTTTAGGATTATAAAATCAATACACTTAAGAGTAGAGAAACTGCATTAAGGTTCGAAGACAACATTCATTATGAGAGACAGAGGTATATTTAGGGTGAAAATAATATATGTTTATTCATTCCAAGCGATTTCTTTTTCTTGAATTAGTCATTAGTTACCATTAAGAATTATAAAGAATTAAGGATACATAATGCAAAGTCTTGCAGTAAATCGTGTTGAAAAAATTAGCTTGAAAAAGAGTGACATATTAATCATATGACTCATCTTTATATAGCCAAGTGAAGGGTGGTAAAAATAAAACTATACAAACAAAACAAAACAACTTCTGTAACTTTTGAACTCTATAACACGAAATTAAAAACTATTTTATATGTCAAGCAAGCAAATGTTAGAATATCTAAAGAAACTGGTAGATGAAAACAATTCAACCAAAAAAGACACACAAATCATTCTGGTCAATCCGTACCGATATAACTAATGTTTATTGCAACTAAGCATGCTAAGTACAATTACATTCATCTCAAATCTCCAAAGTGCAATGCAAAGTCAAATTACCACTCAACGGTTTGAGTTGAAATGTTACAACATTGTGTCTGTATTATAAGGAAAACACTGCATTGACTACCTGATTTGACATGATTTTCATACTTTATATTCTGCTGTCTTAACACATGTTTCATTCCAGTTATGTAGGATTTCAAACTAAAGCAACATTATAACATAGCTCTGTTTGATTTATTTCTTGCATTTCAAATTTCAAAATGCTTCTCAAACAGCCTGAAAACTGTTCAAAATGGTTTACCGGATGTTCTGAAATCAAAAATGACAAAACCAATTTATGTGCTGTTTATACAACGTAGATATTGTTTTAATATTTACATATCATTTTCTAGTATCTATTTGTGGCTTGTAGATTTTAAAAAGGTAGATCTTGTCTATCTTCTCTCTAAAAGTTCTCAAATTCATTTTTACGTAAGTTTCAATCAAGCTTTCCATTTAATCAGGTTTTATTTTATATGTCAGTATGTTATGAATCATCTAGACGAATTAAAGCTTACTAAGAAAACAACAGATTTATATTTTGAAAGTAAATGGAAATTTATAATCAGCGTAAGCTTTCAAATGACTTTTAATATTTATGACTGCTTTTAGTCATTCTATAATCCTTAATCGCAAAAATATGGAAGGTCTTTGAAAATCAATCAAAGATCATATTTCATTTACTACTTCATTTGAATGTACGATATCCTCTTTCAATATCCAAGACCAATATTAATTTGAAGAAATGTAGTATACGTTTTAATCGCTTTTAATTGTTTATGTGGTATAGAGAAGCCGGATTATTAAAGAATAATACTTGTCTGTTTGTATACACGAATGATACGCGATGCTTAAAAGTATTTGAAAAGAGCATTTCTTATTTTCCGTTTTCATTATTCAGCATCATATTTGATGTATACATTCATGTAATTAAATTAATATATTCTAATAATCTACAGAACCGTCAATCGTCAAATTAGTCATTATTAAAATCAATTTTGTAATTTGTTCGCTTTATATTTCATAAACATTGCTTTTTAGTATTTTAATTGACTTTGAATAGTGGTATTGTTATTGTCGTTTAGTCTATCAAAATAGTTTCGATCATAACATAAAGAATACTAAGCAATACAAATGAAGCTGCCGTCATATTGTTGTTACTACCTGGTCATCTCAATCAAATTCTGTTTTCATTATCTCAGCATTATACTTGATACATACATTAATAGTAGTATATAAAATACTGATAAATTCATGTATTGTAATTATCTACAGAACTTCTTGTAAGTCGTCAAGTCAGTCAATATTGAAAATACTATGTAATTTGTTCACTTTATTCATAATTTCCAATTTTTCCTTGGTATTTTGAGTGTAGTTTGAATAGTGGTCTTGACATGCCAAGGAGACTATCGTTTATTCTATCAAAATAGTGCTTAAGATAACATAAAGAATATTAAGCAATACAAATAAAGCTGCCGTCATATTGTTTTACTATCAGGTCATCTGAGTTAGATTCAAGTTATCTTAATTTATTCGCGACTAAGCAATCTATTCATTGTAATATTGTCGTAGCTCCAAGCTGACTAATATCCGAAATTTGAAAGGATTCAATATTTTATGAAATGTCATCTTTAACCTCTTATGTTTGTATGTCTAACGGTTGGAAAAATTTCGCTTAAGAAAAAACAAACCGAAGGAAAAGTGTTGTGTTCAAAGATATCTTACGGTCATTTAGAGTCATCTTTCTGCTTTAGAATGCCATATCTGTCACAAGTTTAAAAAACAATTATTCAAAATTCATAAAAGAACTATATCACTTGTCATGCTGTGAGAAACACTTGTCATGCTGTAAGGAAGGGTGTTAGATGTTAATTGATTAGAGAATGATATTGTATATGAATAACAACAAAGTCTACAAACCTCTAAAGAACAGTAACCATCTGAAAATGCAACGAATTTAACAATGAATGCATTTAAGTGAATGACCTTCATGATCGAAAAGACCCCACTTTGACTTAGTTACAACTCGTTGATCTGCCCATGGAGCAGTGGAGGTACCACTTTAGAGTCACTTTAGAGTGGTACCTCCAACATCTGCCTTGAAAGTGATTGGATGTCATCGTTCTGGATATATATCTTTCATGTAACGTATATTACGTAACACATATTAATCAAGATACAATTCGAATGGAATTTGAATGAATGTTAGTAGGCATAGATTATTTGTGAGATCTGAATTTCTGGAGAACATTCCTTCAAAATTAAGCTGCGCGTCTGTACATCAACTTCATTGTAACGCGCTAAAAATCTGAAGACCTTTTCCAGGGTTCGTTAACTTAGACAATTGCGTAATTCAAAGAAGGTTTTGTAAGTGGTGAAATCGCGCAGCAGGTTAATTTTTACCAAATGTGTAACGTTAATAATTATTTTGCAGGCTATTTTAGCATCTCCCATTTTAAACGAATCCAACAAAATTCCACTTTAGAAAACCTCCGCTGTTTTATAGATATGAACTTGCAAACTGTTGTTGGTCCCCGATTCACGGAGGTGAAAACATTGTCGGTGTACAGTACCAATCCAGCCTTCCAAATCAGATACTACTAGGTTCGTTTAAAAAACATTGTACCCTTTCTGTGGGGGCCTTTGTTGTGACATCATGACGAATACATAAGATATATGCGCAAGTAATTAACTCCCACCAACCTCTGCGTATAAACTATGATTTTGGCGCCTTGCGTTGGAGTCTGAACGCACAAATGGTTGCTAAATCGCGCTATCTAGTATTGTTAGGTACCTCTGACATGCATGAAAATGCTTCAATCAAGTGGTAGTACTAAGAACGATACATATTCGATTATATTAAGCTTACAATCATAAAAATGATGTCATCTTAGTTTTGTTCTTAGTTCGAAACTTCATTGTTATTTAGGAACTGGCTTTAGAAATGTATATTACGTAAAATGTGTTATTAGAATGCTACGGTTAGTTATTTTGTCATTTACTTTTGACAAGCGTCAAATTACAGATCTTGGTAAATTAACAGTCTCAGTAAACGGTTAGAAATAACTCACGTTTGTAACTTTAGTTTGCAAAGTTTATTCTGAATTTGATCGATATTTTTGTATGGCATTGCAGTAATCATTATCTTAAATGCTTTATTTATGTTTCGTATGTACATACCGTTTGCGGGTTATCAGAAAAATGGTTTGTGAAAAACTTTGTCACTCCTGTATGTTTTTTCTTTTCTTTTCGTTAAATATGCAGAGTATTTTAGTATCAAATTAGGTGAAGTTGGTTTCAACGCGTTGTCCATCAATAAATTTAAAAGCTTCAATGCCAACAAGTAACAACTGAGCTTATTATTCTTAAGCTAAATATTTGGCATGTTTCATGCTTCGCCAGAGGAAAAATGATGCGAAGAGAAATAACTGAAGTTTTTCTGCGTCCTATTTATTGCACATGCGCTACGACGTATATGAACCTCAACTTCGGTGGTCATTAAGATTTTAAAGATTTTTTTTCGACAAATTGAATGAATTACAAAATATACAATAAAAAACAATTGTGAGAATATTGATAACAATCCTTATTATGGTGTTGCTTGTCTCACGTAATTCATACTAATGTAATTTTCCTAAACATTTTCCTTACGGAACATTAGCATAATCATATTTCCAATATTTCTAAAGGTTCTATGTATTTATTTTTCAATGAATGTTGCAAAATGATGTGGTTAGTTGCAGATCATAGAAACCTAACAACGGCTCGTTTACACTAAAAGCAAATTTACACTTATTGATTGTACCACATAACAATTTCTACTGTTAAGTCATGTTATACTAGCTAGTAATAAAACCTGGAGGTATTTCGGGATGATGTACCCAAAGTCTTATTTCACTATTTTCACTTACACATATTAAATTCACAGCATATGGCAAAGCTCTTTTTAACTGTATGATACTGCTATGGGTAACAATTAATTGTCTTGTCATGTTCTTACTTGGCACACTACTTTTTTAGAATGAATGTAGGTTGCGCAACGACGAATCAATTAATCAATCAATCAATTAAGTTGTAGAAGTGCTTTGAAGTGAAACCTAAATATTTTCCAGTCTGCCATCCAAAGTCAAAATAGGAAATAAAAGTATAATAAGGTTGCCATCACTCGTAGCAATTCATCCATTACCTCATAAGCAATCACAACATCACCTATCTTCCTGTGTCCATGTCTCCCGCACAGAAAACTCACAAGTTTCTTACGGTTTTAGTGAGAGGTTTTTTTTTTCCCTTGGATATCATGTGATTTAGGACAATTTGTCTGATTAGGGATTTGTATCACGGACAAGAGATCCCTGGTCTGGTTTATCAGTGTATACCTTAACATCGTTTTCGTTTTCCTCATCCTGGCTCTAAAACAATCCAGCTTTATAAGTTAACAAGCAGTTACATACCTCAATCTACCAACTTTCAAATTCAGTATCCCTAGATATCGTATGTGTTATATTAGTGCAATCATTATAATTAATCATCAAAACATTATTCGGGTTAAACATCAAGCTATATCACATTATAAGCTTTACACAATCTGATATCATCCCTTATCCTGTCACCACAACTTCACCGCCACATTTTTGAGAAGGTATTACACCATACAACGTGGAATATAATTTTATCATTGAAATAAAACAGATTTTTTTGTACCTTTCACACCATTGCAGCTACAATTTTTCATCAAAAGATTCCACCAGGGTGCTATATATAAATTTGACATATATATATATATATATATATAAATTTATATATATATATAGATATATATATATCTGATATATATATATATATATATATATATATATATATATATTATATATATATATATATATATATATATATATATATATATATATATATATATATATATATATATATATATATATATATATATATATATATATATATATATATATATATATATATATATATATATATATATATATATATATATATATATATATATATATATATATATATATATATATATATATGTATATATTCATATTATTTTGTCTGTAACACATCATTACTCGTACATTTTTAACACCAACACACCACATATCTCGAAAGCTTGTACTGCTCTATCACATGCATCCATCCACACCTAAACCACGCCCCCTCCCCTATTAAAAAAAAAATCACCGAAAAATGATTAATTCCAAGTGAATATGGACTGCTTGTCTGGACATTACAACTAACAACTTACCGTACGTCCGCAGTGGGTTTTAATCGACCATGTTAGTTTTTGTATATGTTATTTGACCCAGGCTTTGATATAAGATTTATATTCTAAACCTACCTGTACCTTTTATTATGTGAATAAGTTCGATGCATACTAGTAACGTCACTTCGCGGCTGTAATTATTTGACTTGTCGGTGATTGTAGAAATATTTTAACCAATCAGAAACTTGGATTGCAGTGTATTTTACCTCCACGTTAACACGATATCTACCTTTGACCTCAACCTCTGTTCTGGATATTTATCAGGCAATAACCTACGCCTTCTAAAAGTATTGATTTTATTTTGGAAAAACAGTTTGGAGTCATACTTAACATCAGATATACGAACTTCCATCCTTATAGACCTAATCCAAAAATTGTTTACCATCTGGGAACTTTACAAGCGCTGTGAAATTGGTAGGCACAGTGCTAGTGCGGGAAACTGTACGTATTGTGTTTGATTGATTATCGGTCAATCAATGTAAAATGGGTTATTCTGACTTATTTCATAATTAATTTCGCACAAAACGCTTGAATTTAGTCAATAATTTCTACGCAAAATAGTAGTGGGGAGTAATTTACACAGTTGCTTGCAATTTTAAATGAAAATTTATTTGTTTAGCAAATAAACAAAACTTAAACTTTCCATGAGTTTTTAACCAAGGCCAGTATAAGCGTTCATGCATGAAAATACGGATCCGATTAATCAGTCTTTAATCGCTGTGAAAACTGTTTCGGCGATTGTAATCTAGATATTAGCTCTAAATCAAAACTTTATTCATATTCAAAAGATATAAGCCGTAAATCTGAGTACGACCAGAATCAGTATAAAAATAAAACTATTACGAAAAAACTGCAGATATGGCCTACGGTATGTTTTCAGCCAGTAAGCCTACCTACTTATATGAACCATAAAGCCACTAAAGTTAGACCATCCAAAATGAAAAGAGCATCACTGAGTAATACTTAATTACATATGACGACATCAATGAAGATATCAAATTGTTTGAATGTTCATTTGATTATATACGAATAAATTTCATGTCTTTATTTGGTCATGCTTGTGATTTATATCAAATCTTGATGTGGATTTGATTTGGAATAATCTTTTTCTGGGATTTATATATACTTGTTGGTAGGACGGACCATGTGGGTACTTTCTAAAGTAAGCAAGGGCCACTGAATTATGATTTTTTTTTTACACTATTTTGAATGATATAAGATCGTACCTGTATAGGATGGCAATAAATTTCAGATATAAATGCCAAGAATTGTTGTACTGTTTAAAAAGTTTGATATTCATGGTAGGCTGCATAGAGGGAATGGTTTTGAAGGCACTATAAGAAATAACACAAAGCAAAATTGATCATTTGAATGACTGCAAATACTAACTGCTCATACTTTTTTTTTATTGCATATCAAGCTATAGGCCCATTTGTCAGTGTTTTATCAAGATATTTTGGGGCCATTTTATGGATACATTTAAAAACAAAACAAGTACATGAAACACTCCGTTTTGGCATCATTCATTTTAAGCTTGTTTTGAAGCATCCACCTTCTAACATCCTCTAGGCAGCTTTCCATTTCAGTAATAGCTTCTGATTCAGAAGAAGCGTTTGTGATTTTAAAACTAAGCCACAACCTATGGTCATCAGCATACCCAGAGACATTAGGTGAATGCTTCTTAATTACACTGAAAATGGTTGAGGCATACAATGTAAAAAGTATGGGGCCACAACATGAACCCTGGGGTACTGAAAAATGTATACATTTTCAGACGAGCATTCTCCATTTACAATAACTTTTTGCCTACGATTTGACAGATAGGATTCAAACCACAGAAGTGCAGTATTGTGTACACCGAAATGAGATTTAAGCACCCTAAGCAATATCTCATGATCTACCGTGTCAAAGGCAGCACTAAGATCTAACATGACCACCAATGACACCATTTGCTTATCCATAGCCATTAAGAGATCAGACTTGAATCGTAACAAATCGGTTTCTGTACTGTGGAACACACGATAAGCTGATTGGTACACAGGTAAGAGATTTTGGTCATTCAGGTGCTGATTCAACTGTGCTACAACTGCCTTTTCTGTGATCTTGGAAAGGAATGGAAGGTTGTTAACAGGCCTATAGTTCTTGAAGACCAATGGTAGTCCTTTCTTTTTAGAAAACGTACAGAGAGGGTCAAGCTTCATGAGGAGATAAGATTAAAAATATGAAGTAATGAATGATCTGACAATTTGATTTGTTTCTCCACTTTCTGATAGCACTATCATCCAAACTTGGAAAGTGGACGTCTTTGTTAGATGTCTCATATTTCATAATACATTTTAAAGTATGGTTTGTTATTTTTGCTGTATTTGTCTTTTTGCCAATCTTTTCTGATGTTTAATTTTATATTTGCTATTATATATTTTATTTTAACAAGGCCTCACCTTAACCATGCAGCTTTCAGCTGAATGAGCTTTCCTGTATAAAGATGAGTAATATAAAAAAAATTTTTTTATGGTCTATTCATCACATCATTACATCATATTCTCAGACTATATGCATGATCATCCAAATGTGATCTTTCGAATTGCCTAACCTCTTATGCAACTTGATAGTGTAGATATGTACATAGTTTTGTGTATTGAATTATAGTGTATGAAATGTGTAATGCATATGAAGGTATAAATAGTGCATCTATGCATACTCTTATTTTGCATACACTAGTAATTCACTTAATAGGTAAACTTTGTGCATGCTTGAAGACCAACTTTTCATCAAAAGTGTGAAATACCTGCAGGAAAATTATTTTCTATATAAGAAGCCAAATAATGACATATTAATATGCCTATATGTACCCGTGAAAAACACACAATGCAAATATGGTACTGCATTATTGTTAACTTATAAAAGCTTAATTTAACTTAAACATTGTTTTTTACATGGTACCCACTCATTTTTTGACTACATTTAGGCCTATCTCATTAACATATATTTATGTACCTACTGTAGGCTTATTAGCCCACTGTATTCTTTTTTAACTCTAAATATTATAACTGTCTACTGACCTTTGTAAATTGTAACAGTACATGTAGTTAGAGCCTTTCATATCTGACAAGCAGTACTGAAATGCTCAGATAGCCTTTATTGACCGGCCACGTTTTGGATGCAATAAAATAAAATTAATGTTCTGTTTAAGTCAAGTTTAGGCCAAGTCAGTCAAAATATGCCTATGATATGCAATTTTTGGCAATGAGTGTGGCAAAGGTTGTTCTTATTAGGAATAAGACCAGTATTTTTGCCAACTACATTGCAAACAACTTTGCCAATTTCCTGCCAGGATTGAGAATTGTGATCACATTTTATCCATAAAAACTAAAAACAAAAGAGTGATTGCTTATATATCATATGTAATGAAAACAATTTTTTAGCATTACCTGGAGTGAACATAAAGAGGGATAGCAGGCAGACCTGTGAAAGTCTCAAATTTGCCATGATATTTTGCCGAAATCCATTAAATTCATTAGAAAAAGTGTTTGCACCCACCACTCTTTGTAAAAGTTTTTAAAGAAAATGTAGTTTTCTTAATTGATAATATTTCATAAAAATAGACATGCAAGCAGGGCCTAGTTTGAATTGAATTGTAATTTGTAGCACGAATGTTCATGCCAAAATAACGCACTGACCAAAACCTTTTAAGGTATTAAGGCATATATTTTTCTATCTTCGAGGCCTAAATACCTCTGCCATATCTATCTTCTATCTAATTTCTTGCCTAGTATTTGCTAGTATTAGTATTACGTTTGTGTTTATTTGGGCATTGAATCTTATGCCATGCACAAATTGGATGTTGTGTAACGTTAGCTTCAACGTGCCATGCACAAATTGGATGCTGTGTAGGTCTAACGTTAGGCCTGTCAATGTTATTAACTTAGGCCTAGCCTTTGAAGAGGTATTCAGTCGAAATCTATACTTGTAGTTCTTAAAATTCGAAAACGGTTTTTATCAATCACGTTACTACAGTAAGCCTAATTAAGACATGCATGTACTACAGTAAGCCTAATTAAGACATGCAACTTGTAAGATAAGAAGATATTCGGCGTTATCGAATATCTAACGTTAAGCTAAAGTTCGCTGACTTTTTAAGTTAGGCCTAATCTGTCCATATATCTTGTAAGAATTTATTAAACAATTGTGGTTTTGACGCGAAATTTAGCTTCCAGATAAAATAACAGTTCTCTTTGAGTGAAATTTGTACAATTTTTGATAAGTTTGAAAGCTTTTTAGAGGCAACATTTGCCTTGGATTAATCACAGTGAATGTAGTTTATTTGTTTACGTTTTCTACTGACGTGCTGCGTTCTTGATTGTTTGCGCTGCACTTTGCCTACCAAAATTTGGTTTGTTTTACGAAATTGCCGCCAGATGACGTCATTTTGCGTTTGGTGGATTAGGTCTATATAACCATTTAAACACCCACAGAAAGACACATACCCACCTTCAGGAGGCAGCACTCAAATGCGAAACACGCCAAGAGAATGGGATACCCCATCCTCCCATACGTGCGTTATGGGATATACGATGTGCTATGAGAATATTACATGATTTAATGTATGACAACAATTGACAATTTATCAGCTGGTAATTATGTGCACTAGCAAACATACATGGAATTAAACACATGATCATATCTAACTATATACAGTAAACAGCTGCTACACACATAGAACATGAACAGAAGTTGCATGCTCTACCCGGCTATTTGCATTGAAGTCTGATATGTTCTGATTTCAATCAGAAAGTTCGTACCATAATCTATATTCCCAGGAACGCTTTCAATCCGGGTACCGAGAGCAGAAACAACTATAGTGTGTACAGGCTCTATTTATCTCAAAACAGGGCGCAAAGCGAGCCATATCCACAACCGTCCTAGAAATATTGACATCAAGAATTAAAAATGATTAAAAATTTACTCTTCTATGGTGTATCAGAATTTTTCGTATATTCTTTAATAGATGAAGAATATTTATCAGAAATGACCAACATTTTGCAGGAAAATTACTCCCTCTGCTTCCACTAGCTAGTAACCCCTTACTGAACACATAATAGACGGAATGCATTATTATGCACAATTATCAACAGCTGCTACGGCAATATACGTCATTAACATAAAACCTGAAGCAAAAGTTGAATGCTCTGCCGAGCTATTTGCATTGGACACTGATTATCTGATTTAGATCAGAAAAATCTTATCACAATCTCTACTTCTCACGGACGTTTGGATCGTTAGTACCAAGAGCAGAAACAATGTGTGCAGGGTCGCATTTGCTTCAAAATAAGAGAGCAAATGTTGAGTAAATCTATGCATATCAATAATGGTCATAGATAGTGGCGGCGCCCTGATTTTGGTTGTCTGGTCATTGGGGCAAGGGAGAGGTAAATTTGTCTAGTGGGGAAAAAGCCTATCAATCGGACAAAATATGTAAATTTACAAAATTTTCTGGGGAGCTAGTGGAGACATTTGCCCCCATGCCACGTAGCACCGCTACTGATCCTAGAAATGAATGACTTCAAGGTCTATTTATGACCAAAACTTCTACTTTTCTGTGGATTGTCAGGGCAGGTGGTTGTGATTGGGATATTTAAAAGAAATTGCAAACAATAATTTTCCTCCTCACTCCCACTAATATTAACAATAATACACATAGCGCACCACACTAAAATAAATCCCATTGCCCAGAGGGAGAAAAAGAGTAAAACATAGGTAAACTATGAAATTTAGAATGAAAAATGAATTTTCAACAATATTTTCACGAGATAGAAATCCTAATGTTGCGTATTTTTGCACTGGTATGTTCTTGAATATATAAGAGAAGTTAAAAATCTGTCACACGCATAGAAGGAAGTTCATATTCGGTAAACACGTCGGTGTTGATGTGCAATGCACGTTTTGAAATCTTTGAACTTTCATACATGAACACTTTTGTAAAATTTATGACAATAACTTCGAGTCAAAGTTGGTTTTGAAAATTAGGAAATATCAATACAATGGAGTTTACCCCCTGATAAGTTAATAGTTTCTTTGACATAACAAACAGTGTAATTCAGATTTTGAATGGAATCTTAATTGTATATCAAATTCAGAATAAAATGAATGCAATTGGGTGACGACAGAGCTTCCATGAGGCAACTGAATACAGTCAGTGTATGCAGGTTTTGGGAACCTTGTTGTATGTAATATAGTGTCAATACTAATTTTCTAAAATTCAGCCTGTGCAGTAGTATTTTCACTATTCGTTTGCTATAATTTATAGGGTTAAATCATTTATATTTGCTTATACTGCTAACATACCATTTCAACAGGGATTTATTATCCCAAATAACAAGTCGCTAATTTCATGTATTTCTTCCAACTTCTTGTAAACACATTGTTACTTTATGGCCTGTTGGTGTGAATTTTCATCAGCATGAACTATTGATTGGACTCTGCCTCCTCTGACAAAATTTTAAGTTGAGAATATTTTGGTTATTTACTATGATAGCGTTTTAATAAATTAAGCCAATAAAAATTACACTGATTACAACATAACAAAAAATATTATTTTTTATGGACTTAGGGATGAATCTGGCAAGAAATCCTGACTCGTAGAGTAAGATTTATATCTAAATCCTAAAACTAAAAATAAAATTTCCCTTAGAAAATCACTTTATTCACAAAATAGTCTAAACGTTTGCATAGCAGCTGTTAATAATCATATGTACCCATTGTATGAATATGTAGAATACTTTAGCTATTCAACATAACATAACATAACAAGATGACGGGCTAAGAAAAGTGAGAGAAGGGTGAGTCACCCCATCAAAAGCCCAAACTAACACCAACACCACCACAATAAAAAATCAAAGACGCCCAGAGTTAGTTAAGAACTTATTTGCATGGCATATAAAAGGACCACATGTACACTTTCACCAATGTTCTATACATCCATACTTGCAAAATGGCATTAACTTGAAACAATAAAATGATAATGCTATTCAGAGGAAGACACTTTTCCTTCAACATTTGAATTATTTCTGATACTGACAATTTATATACCCTTTAAATATAAATAGAGTTCACAGACGCAGTACGGCTCTTCAACTGTTCCAGACAATAATACAAAATGTTCACAACAACTTTTAATCTTTATCAAAAACAATTCCCATGCAAGGTAACATGGTACATATGAATGTATGTAGTGCCACTTGAATTTTGTTAACAAAATTATGAATGAAACACTCAATTGGAAAAATGAAATCACATACACATAAACAGGAAAAGTTTTCACAACCACTTAGATTGCTTATTTAAAGTCCTCTACAAGCTAAGGCCAAAATTATCAGATAATTTGCAGTCTAGATATCTTGATCTTGAAGTATTTCCTCAACACGACAACACAAAATAACCTGATTGTTAATTTTATTCTGTAAAACCTAGATCCATGGTTGATTTGTAACTATGGACACACTATTCTCAATCTCATTTTCACAACAGACCTTGCCTACACTTCAACCTAAACAATGTTAAAAAAAAAAATCACTGATCTTTCACTATTGCAACACATCTTACATAATACTTCAATCGTTTGAGATTAAATACTGCTCAGATTACAACAAATTAAATGACACATTGACTGTCACTAGTACTAGGCCCTAGGCTAGGTCAGAGTAATAAATGAGATGGATGTAAAATAAATCTTATCTAGCTACCACACTAATTTACTCTTGATCGCGAAAAAAATCCACCTAAAATTTAATGCTTATCTCTGTAATGGTGGCCATTTTCAACTTACAATCGCTAATCGCCACCGGTCCCATACAAATTTGGTACTAGCAGAAAGCTTACTGTGTCGTTTAATGTATTATTGATAATTTTAGCTTAAATTTGAAGGAATCTGGTCAGGGATTCGGCATGAATTTGGTCCAACAGTTAGACCAATATTTAAATATATAAATTTAAACAAAATTACGCAAAATTAGAAATCCGAAAATATGGAAAATTTGGTATCATTCGAAAGAGAAATCAATCAACTCTCACTTAGTTTATCTTCTTGACTGTTAGAACGTTGCCAGATGACACCCACGTGATATTAAACTGTGTCATCGAGTGATCGGTTCCGCGAAAACTAGAAAATCTGGAAGTGGGCGGAGATCTGACCGAAGAGATTGACGTCGCACCACCCCATTAACGCGAGGCTGGGAACTGACTGACGGGGGTATGTTTGCACTGTGTGATGTATGTATGTACACAGTATCACAGATGACTAAGCAGACACAGAACCATGTTTTGAGACGGCTGTTCGAAGTCTAATACAAAAGATCACTGAGTCTGTTATTCTTTTGTCGCAAAGTCCGGATCCACGGTGGATTTAAAAAGGTCGCGGTCAAATCTTATGAATATTCATTTGATATCCGTTTTTCCGTTTAATAACACTCCCGTGATCCCAGTAAAAATCGGACTGCTAGATATGGGTAAAGGCAGAAGTTCATAACATTCAACAAGCGAATGTAAATGAATGTTTGTATTTTAAAAGGTTTTTAATATTTCAGAAAGTGATCAACACACTACGTTTGGTTTTTGGTGTACTTAAAACAATTGGAGAATAATAGAAACACCTTGAAGGGTCTCCCGGTCGAAAAAAATGAGTGCGTCTTTTTTGCTAATTCACGGGAATTTTACAATAACAGAGGTCTCATTTTAAAAGCAGGTTTAATTGAAAATAATGAAATATTTAATAAAAATGATTACGTTTGCTTTAAAGTCAAGGTTACCACTACCACTACGTGCAAGAAAAGCAAATTATACAAAAGAATATTACAAAAACTCCAGAATAATAAGCCTTCTTTAATTGTTACAAATTGGACCTCCTATTCTTGGAAGCATCCATACTCATCTTGCTTAGGTTTCAAGAAAGTCCCCGGACGTGGAATTGTATAGGAAGTGAGTAGGCATTTCTCAAACAAACCTTACATTTGCTTTATATAACAAGAAGACCTGCCAATTTTCGAAATACCAGCAGTTCGGAATGTTTTAATTACGAACTTCTTACATTCATTCACAAACAGAATATTCAGGACAGCTATTCCAATAATCTCTTGCCTCTAAAAGGATTTCAATGAAAATCGATTTATTTTTTGATAATTAGACAGTTGCGGAAGATGACGCCTGCTGTCGTCGCGAGTGAAAGCAAACATCTTTGAATAAAATTGTTTACAATATTCTTTAAAAAATAATTAAAATTGTTTGATTGCCATCATTTATTGACATTTCATATTCTAATTTTGGTTATTTGTATTCTATATATTATCTTTCTTGTTGTCTTCGAGAATACGACGATGGCGTACTTTTGGCTAAAATAAGTATATAGAAATAGTGAGCAAAGATGTCATGAAGCTGATGTTTGTAAATGACTACAGCGCTACTCTGAATTGAATAATCAATTATCGGTTAGTTATCATCATACGAATTATTGTTTTACTTCTCAGTGTCCTATTTAGAGGGCAATATTAACAGTCATTAGCTTGCCAATCATAAACCATGAAATCGAGCGTGTGTCTCTGCAATCATTTATCTATACTTTTATCAGAAAACAAAATTTCAAGATTCGGGATATGAACGAATGATAATCGAACTTCTATCAATGTCAAATTGCTCTGATACCTTTAACCTACCAGTTTATTTCCGAAAGAATAATCAAGAGGAAACTCGTAGTTAATAAATGCGAGTTACTGTTTATAAATAAATTTGTACGCGTTGGCTTCAAAGGTGATTAAGGATATGCCTCTCATCTTGTTGTTCCCGACAATAATGATGGAAGTGATTTGCAATGACTTGGGAATTTTAAATTCATTAAAAGAAATATATGACTTTATTTGTGCTAAACTAGAAGAAATGTGTTTAGAAAGGACATATATGCTTTGCTTTGCAAAAGTAAGTATCGATATCAATGTAGTTCAGACTGCAAAAACTTCAAAAATAAATTCATCTTTGATAAAAATTCATTGTCTGTCACTAGGGTAATTTATTCCAAACCCTTTAGTTATCTCATATTGATGAACACAGAAACATGGAGATAAGCACGAACGGCATCATATATATGTTGTCTAAAGCGCTGGTTCCAGCACCAGGGAGCTGAAGGGGAACTATATTTAGCATATATAGTACATAATACTGCGAAACTACTCGTATGGCAACATGGCATTATTACCATATTTGGATTCTCATTGGTTCGCTATAAAATTTTCATATTCATGTTTTCAATATAAAAAACTTCACAAAATTTTAACTCCTATTCTTTGATTGTGTTTCGCAATAACAAAGTAGTCTACGATACCTTCTTTCAATTTTTATCTTTTTGAAGAGTTTTCTACAGTTATTGATGTATTTCCCTTTTTTTTTTTTTATCAAAAAGAAAAACCCATGTAAAGTGTGATATAAAGAAACATTTTCGGGTTGTGAAGAAGAATTGTTTTCGAAATAACAAACCTCTAGCAAGGTGAAAGGATATGAAAATTGCCGTCTAGACTGATATTTCTAACAAATTATATACATTGTAATGCGTAAACGAACGACATAAAACGTACAATTTGATTGTATTTTGAATTGTAAAAGAGAGTTTGATGATATATTTTTATATTAAAATAATATCAATTATGACCTGCATGGCATGACATGAAAAATACCAGTAATTCCCTAAAAAAATTTTTAGAGAAATTCTTATCGAGGAATGTTTTGCATTAAAAAAATTGCCAAAATGATCTTTACTTCAAAACCGCACAAACTAAGAAGATCTGAGGAAGTTTTTGATGGATTTTTTTCGGGAAAAAGCCTCTGTGGAGAAACGATACGACAATTTCCGTGATGTGATTTATACATACGCGGGTAAATGTAAATACACTGTACAGCTGTATGAGCCATTGTAAATCGAATACAAGTTTCTGTGTAAAAATGGGTGGACCATTGTCTACCTACTGTGGTGTAGCGGTTATCATACATGTCTACAGACCAAAAGGCCATAGGTTCAAACCTGGGTTGGGTAGACACGCCAGTGCATCACAACTGGTTATCAAATGCCGTAGACATTGACTTGGTTGTCGATGTTATGTCTGTCCGTACGTCGTACCTGTGTTCTCGTTCGGGTTGTATTAAGCGTTTCGTAAAAGCATTGTTACTATCATATCGATTACGCAGGCGACGACCCCGTCATTGTAATTGTGTGTTCACTCGTCGTCGTCGTCGGGTGGACCATTATGATGAGTTTATGATGAGACATTCTGAGGTGCACTGAACCTGGAAGACTGGGAGTCACAAACGTGAAGTGGGAATTAAGCTATTAGCCCAAGTGGTGTCTGGCATTCCCAACCAATTACTGTTTGTCTTGTCATGATTTGAAACAATGTTTTGACCAGATACTTTAAATTATATTGCTAAATTGTTATAATCTTCATGTTAACACAAAATGGCTTATAAAATCAAATGATGTCAATTACAAAAATGACAACTATGAATCAAACCCATCACCAGTACTTTCAGTACTTTGATTTATCAGGGAGCTGTAATTTACTGCTCCATATGCGCGCAAGAAAAATCTGTAAAAAAAGTTTAATAACTTCTTATAGGAATGAGATATCCACATGATGTTTTTACCAATCTGTTTCTTAATTTTTCTCTATCAGATTCATAAAAAGTGAAATCCCATGGGAATATTCCGTTAGAAAAAGTCTGCTTTGGACCAGAAGGACATTACTCACGCGAAGGAAACGAATCCGTCAAAAGGTCATTTGGTGGAATTTCTAGGGTCGAGCCTGCAGTCCGGGAGCAACCCGAAAAACTAGGTACTTTTATATATTACGTCATTGCATGAGCTTACACACAATTGACTGGCCTGCACTAAACGTATGGTTTCTCATTTTCCACTCCGGATTGTCCAAAATTTCACTGGATATCCTGAATTTTTGGAGACAGATAATTAATAGATATTCAAAACTTTTTGCCGCTGCTTTTAGAAATTCATCGTCGCCTATTTGGGAAAATCAATAAAACAGATTATGAGCAATCTGTTTTGTTGATTTTCTCAAAAATCCATACGTTTCTGAGAAATCTTATACGCTTTAGTGTGGGCTAGTCAAACGTGTAGGCTCATGCGATGACGTAATACATAAAAGTACCCAATTTTTGGGGTATTTTAAAGTACTCAGTTTTTCGGGTTGCTCCCGGTCTGGCCTGCATAAAGGTCTCCAGCTAACTCCATACATATACATGTATCCATATGCATGCAATCACGGGGTCAAAACTTTGTACTACTTACTACTCGTTTCAAAAATATGACAACATAAATTAATTCCCATACTTAGTATCAGGGACGGCGGCGGATCATCTGTGGGAGAGGGACTGAAGGTTTTAGACAGGTGCATATCACATATAGCGCTTGGTAAAATAAACGGGAGCGCGGGTATTGAAAAACAAATGTGTGCAAAAAAGTGAGGTAAATCAACGGCAGTCCCCTATTCCGCTGCCCCAGATGACATAAAACTTACAAGATATTTGAATACGGTTACTGCTGTTGCATCGTTCATCTGCAGGTAATTTGCCACTGCAATTTGCACAATTTTTGTAGGCATAGATCCTTACCTATTTGATAATTTCAGATCTAGGGGCGACCATAAAAATGTTTGTATAGGATGAAATAATTTGCATTAATTAAAGGAAAATATGACACCACTGAATTTAAAAACTTTATGTAAAAAATGAATTGAATTGAAAGTATGTAGGGATAAACTTAGAACCACCTCCAGAATCTATACAGCGTACAACATGCCCGTCAGGTTCCCCAAGAATGTCATCGTCATGATGCTTCTTGATTACTTTTGCCTGAAAGTGTCGGCACATTTTCTGGTTGGCTTGACCTGTTGCTAGGTTCGCTGGGGACAGTTGATACCAAGGGGCTTCCACCTTCCTTCACTAAGCCTCGCCCGTTTAAATGTTTGATAGGCAGGCCTATTAGGATTTGGGTCCATAGGTTGCTTTCGAGTCAAAAGCTTTCGGTTATCCAATATGATTTTCTGAACATTAAGTTTCTTTCCTTACGAGAAGCTGCACATACATCAGTCCGTCCAACATTCACACAGTAGACCTACAGTATATACAGTGAAGTAGCAGGCCATGTATCAAATTGACCATGGAAATACATGAAAGATTTATATTACTAGGATTACTGATATCGAAAAATATTGTGAGAAACGAACGACTTAATATTCTGAATCCATATTTTATCATACATATAGTAGGCCTATACACCTATCGATCGGACAAAATATCATTTTGTTGGGGGCAAGTGATGGGGTGAAGCAATCTTTTATTATGATTATTTTGATTATTATTATGATTATTATTATTATTATTATTATGATTATGATTATTATGATTATGATTATGATTATTGTTATTGTTCTTCTTCTTCTTCTTCTTCTTCTTCTTCTTCTTCTTCTTCTTCTTCTTCTTCTTCTTCTTCTTCTTCTTCTTCTTCTTCTTCTTCTTCTTCTTCTTCTTCTTCTTCTTCTTCTTATTATTATTATTATTATTATTATTATTATTATTATTATCATCATTATTATTATTATTATTAATATTATTATTATTATTATTATTATTATTATTATTATTATTATTATTATTATTATTATTATCATTATTATTATTATTATTATTATTATTATTATTATTATTATTATTATTATTATTATTATTATTATCATTATTATTATTATTATTATTATTATTATTATTATTATTATTATTATTATTATTATTATTATTATTATTATTATTATTATTATTATTATTATTATTATTATTATTATTATTATTATTATTATTATTACTATTACTATTATTATTATTATTATTATTATTATTATTATTATTATTATTATTATTATTATTATTATTATTATTATTATTATTATTATTATTATTATTAGTATTATTATTATTATTAATATTATTATTATTGTTATTATCATTATTGTTATTATTATTATTATATATTATTATTATTATTATTATTAATATTATATATATATATACTTATTATTAATATGATATCATTTTATATTATCATTATTAATAATATTATATACATTATCATTAATATAATATCATTACTATTTTGCATTTTTTACGGTGAGTAGAAGCTATCTGGCAACAAGCTGATCTCATCAATAAGGACTGCTCCTGCAAAATATGACATCACTACGATTTATTTTGAGATTGCCCGTTTGATAAAACAGACAAAATATTGTATGTATTCAGAGGAAAAACTGAGACCATTCTGAAATCACTTTTATGATCGATTTATACTACCTCGTGGATACAACACAAGAGCGTATTTTACTATGTGCCTATTCTTTGGCTGCTGATTGAATGATTTATTCCAAACTCATTGAAACGAAACTTAAGAAAGTTCATTAATCAAACTTACAAGAGGGCCGTATCAATTTTAGGGATACCAACTTAAAATGCATTGTTGCAAACGTTGCTGATAAGAGCCAAAATCTCTATTTCACTCGCTCAAGTATATATTTTTGTGACTAAGTGCTCTTCGCGAAGTTTAAATAATGCGTAATCAACTGCAATGTCAACTATTAAAGTCAGAAGAACGTGTCATTTTACTGGAATGGCCTCAAGAGGCAAAAACAACGAACGGTTTGATTAGATTACCAGATATAGCTCCTTTATACGTTGATTTAGATGTTTAATGACATGTCCTGTTGTGGTGATTCTTTTCTCAAAAAAATAATTGCTCTTTAGGAAAATGCTACTGTGTGTGTGGCAATACAGATTTGGTGCAGTAAGGTGTCAATTTCAGTTTCATCCATCATTTCTTTTGAATTTGAATCAATGATAAAGGATTTACTTTTCTCGTTTCCTTTAACGCTAGAAGTGTTTTCTTTATATTGACAGTAATATTACCCGTACCTTCTTTATCGAGACTAAACTATATATATGCGTATCACTAATGGTGATAAGTAACCTTAAAAGCCAGTGTTACATGTTGCTTATCGAACGAAACTTAACTTTTTATAAGAAGCAATACCACTTTCTTAGCAAATTGTATAGCTCATGGTAAAGTTCGCCCTTTTCTGGATCGACAAATTTCCCGAAAACTAATTCAAATAATGTCACAAAGCCGAAATTCACGTGTCCATAATTGACCAATGGTATACTAGGTGCATATTATTGACCAATCCAAAACTGGGAGATTCTTGCCCGTCCGCACAATTCACGCACGGAATGCTGGAATGGGACCAAGCGTATGAAATGTTTTATTTCAAACGCTCATCGGACGTGCGTTATACATAAACACACATTGTTCTTTACAATTTTTCATCCATCAACTGCAGCTGATTGGTTGGGAAACAAAGGATTTGATTGGTCGAAGTACTAGAGAAATCATGTTCAGTTTAAATCGGTTGGAAAAGGTAAATATATTCCAACTGATGCGTCACTATGATTGACGTCCGGAATGTACTGAATATCTCTCAATAAATACAAATTACGATGCCATATATAAAACACCTGTAAAATCTAACTAACTCTTATGAAATGAGAATATGTCCTAAATCAAAACCAGGTTAATTTGATAAGGAAATCCAGCTGTAAGACAGTAAGATATCGTACTTTAATAGATGAACTAGTTTGTTTGTGCAATATATTGTTCAACTATCTCTAATAGCTTTGTGCTAATGGAGGTTACGAAAAATGTAATAGAAATTTAATATGATATATTTAATAATATTAATCGAAAATTTAAACTTTTTGAAAAATAAATCAGATTGTTGATTGTACTGATTACGCAAATACTTCTTCGCGGAAAAAATGTCATGCACGTTCACCCGAAAAACAAAAGCGAGATGCAAACAATCGACGATCCACATTCCTCCATGATGTATCTTAAAAGCAGAAAATGTTTGCCTTTAACAAACAAATCGATTTTCCTGGTAAATCTGACCGAGGTGAAAATAAAAAGTGAATAACACCACGATTTTCATACCTACGTCATCAAATATCCAAGAACTAATTTCTTTAAAACATTGAAATGGAATGAGAAAATACATTAACAATACAAAATTGTTTGCTTGGGTTAAGAAATAAGTATTTAATCGCGTTACATCATGATTGGCAAACATCTAATGTCAGTTTATTTTTGTCCAGATTATGACTACTTCATTGGCACGTAATACCTAAAACATGCACCATGTGGGCAAGAAAGAAGAAGTCTACGATCTAAGTGTATCTGACGAGTGTATCAAATAATTAAAAAGGTTCTCTTATCAAATAACTAAAAGGGTTCTCTCGATTAGGAACTCTGAGTGATAGACAGATCGCTATTTTGTAACACTTCCCATTTTGGTACCAAAACATTCAATCCTTTACAGTTGTGTATGCCTTAGTGCGCATTCTCGCTGTTGTAGTCTTCGTTGAATGTTCTATGAAAATAGCTTTGGAGAAAAAATCCGTGCTCAAAAGAAGTTGTGATCAAGTCGTTTGCATTGCTACATATTTCTCACTAACTATTTTACATGTTTACCAGACCTTTTTTTATAAAATATGAGAAAATTCAGCCAAGAAACCCTATACTTCAGTCAAGAAACTCTAAACTATTTGTGGCAAAACATTTTAGAGATTTATCAGAATGGCATTCTGTTTTGCAGAATGGAGGTTTTAAATTTCAGAATTACAGGCAATAAAATCCATTATTTTATTTGAAATAAGGTTAATTGCTTAGTTTTTACTCAAAATTATATGATAACATGTGAACAAAACGGATGCAAAACGCCTATTGTCTTTAATTAAAACATCTCCTAGACTGACCGGTGTGACCCAGTAAAAGAAATTTCTTGTATTATTCGCTTATTAAATTTCAAATACAGATCTTGATAGAGCAGATTTAAACTGGTGTTGATATTTGCTTCTAAGTAAGGCGTGAATTTGTCCAAGCCTAAATGTCATGTGGCAGACGTTTACAATATATCTCAAATTCGAACTGAGAAAGAATTAAAGGATAAGTTTAGGGGTCAAGCAAGTCCATCTTATATAAAAGAGGACTTCAAAAAAAAAATGGTGAAGAAACCATCAAAAAACCTTATTCCGTTAACAGGTTAAGGAGATATTTCAGTTTAAGGTTTGGTATCATTTGTGTAGAAACGACTGAAATCAGACTAGTTGTGATGTCATCATAGCCTCAAATTCCCCAAAGTCTTTATGTATGCTATCATATTTTTTTCTGCAAGTTTGGGACTTAAAAACCATGGGTTATGTAATATATTATAATATAGCACCTGAAGAAAGTTCGAAGAAAAATAATTTAAATAGTAACAAAATTTAATAAACTTTCTTTAAAATACATAATGACTTTGAGGAATTTGAGGCTGTGACGTCACAACTAGTCTGATTTGAGTTGCTTCTACAAAAATGATATTAAACTTTAATATCTCCTTAACGGAATGAGATTTTTAAATATTTTCTTTACCATTTTGTTTCTTTTGAAGTCCTTTTTCATATAAGATCAACAATGCTTGACCACTGAACTAATCCTTTAAATCGTGAAAGTTGGTTGAAGTTGGTAGTAATGGTGATCTCTGGTGGGACGCACGGAAATCTAAAAATCTCAAAGCGATCAAGAAGGGTAGTAAAGTTAGATTCATGAGTATCAGATTTATTTGATGTTTAAGACATATTTCTCATTGGGTCTGTTGTTTCACGTATTTAATATAATATTTATTCGAACTATTTGCATAACAATAATATGAACCACAGCTTTAGATAAACCATCGAGAAGAAACCTAGACCAGATTAAAAACAAACCAAGTATCACATCATTAAGATCAAAAGAAAGTTGTAGAAGCTACAGCATCATATTTTAGAATAAACGCTAAATGTTTTGTACAATGTGAAAATTCTTCAGATGACTTATAATTATTATTTCTATAACATTAAATGAAGAAAAAGCCAGACGTTAGGTCATAATGTCTCCTTATGTTACGTTTAAGGAAAATCAATTCTTACGTCGTAACAATCAGTTCTTACGTCGTAACAATTCCCATTTCATACGTCTAAAACGCTTCGATGATTGGCTAGCTCCTTTAGACGTAAGAATAGACATAATTTTACGCGTACAATCTCATTTTCAGATGTATTTTACGTCTAAGAAAACTCCATTCTTACGTCGTAACAATAATTTCTTATGTCGTCACAATCAGTTCTTTCGTCGTAACAATTCCATTGCATATGTCTAATACGGGTCGCTGATCAGCTTTTTTCTTTAGACGTAAGAATAGAAAATTACTTTTCACGCGTAAAATCATGAATATTCTTACGCCTAAAAGAAACAGCCAATCAACGACCCGTTTTAGACGCATGCAATAGAATTGTTACGACGTAAGGATCGGTTTTTCTTAGGCGTGATATTAGAAGACGTTATGAACCGCATGGCCAACCATAGAGGTTATGTCTTCTTTAACAATGTATCTCATGTGCGCATAGGAAACCAACAAACAATTTTTCAATGAATATTTGCAAAAGTGTTTGAGATACCAAAAGCTTGCAACATCGAAGCGTGGAGATCCTGAGATCAAAACGAAGATTAACGATTTATAACGAGATAGGAGTCACTTCGATATCAAAATAATTTACTTTGTATGTGGACATTTACAATCTTGGACAAAATTAGTGTTCAAGTTCTTAAGTCCCTCGTACCCCGCCTCAATGTTGGACTTAAAGAGGATCATCCAAGGACACTTTCGTTTCAAGCAACATTAAAATGGAGTAGAAGGGGAAAAGAGCGACGACAATTATGTTGAAGATTGTAGCTTATCAGATGTCCACTGGGCTGTATTTATATTCTTGATAACTTTCGTTGCTATTAATTAGACTTAAATGAATAAATTTTAATCATCTCATTTTCTTATAATATAAACTTTAGAAAGGCCAAAATGTAATTATTTGGTCCAATTAATCGTACGAGTCTGAAAAATGCAGAGATGAATCCTGCAGCTTTTGAAAGAACTTGGAACGTGCGTCTGTCATCATCGGTAGGTGACCGCGGCAGACGTTTATTTATAGTAAATGCATGGAGGCTTTGCTATCTTTAATAAGAACATTATTCCCCCCCCCCCTCCGCTCCACCCCCTCCTCCCAACCCCCCACCCGAAAATGATTTTCTACCAGATTCCACATAATAATAACAATTTATTTCCATTTCAATTTATACCGTAACTCTACGAACTTGACCTGAAGTATCAGGAAAAAGTAAGAAATCGATCTGTAAGATAGTGATGTCTTCATCGAAAAATTTTCCCAGATTTGTTAAAAGGGAAATTGGATATGATATATGTCTGCTATTTCTACCCATATCCTTGATAATAGCAGGAATTCTCCAAGGATCCTATGATCAGTTGATAAAACTCTCAGTAATGGTAAAGTAATTGGAAATATACGGTTACTGTCTAAACAATTTTTGCCGCCCATTGATTAACCGATGCGAAAGTACGTTCTACCTTACGAAGCATGGTTTCCATGCATGTCCAAAGTTTGCTCCTCCAGTTTATAACATGATATCATTACAGACAGATACCTGCAAAGAAACATTTGACATCTTCAAATCCTCAGTAACATTGCTATGAGATAATATACATCCACTGGGTTATCCATTATGGCAAAGTAAAATTGTAAGCAACATACGAAAGGAAAATAACATGGAATTTCATTGCACATATGCTCAATGGAATCCTTATTGCTACCTTTCGTAGGCATTAGGAAAAAAACCCATTTAAAGTGTGCGTATACGTTATAAAGATAAATCTTTTACGCAACCGTACCACCACATGGATATCGACCACGCGACCAAATGATTATATTTACTCATATCTGTGAAATGAAATTTTTGTTCATGGAAAACTTATCAAAAGAAAAAAAATCTTTAGTGACTACTGATCATTTCCTTTATAACGACTACACGAGAAAATCGGGATAACCCTCGTTAACACGTGCTTTGTCTAAACAGAACAATCGTAAGACGCTGGTTTGCAGTAAACATTATTGTCATTTTGGTAATTTCAGCTTTAGCAAAACCGATTAGATAAATTTCGATTACCTTTTACAACTTAAAACCTAATTTTCAAATACATTATCTCCATAATATGATTATGTGGAAATCGATTATCTATGTTTTTAAAAACTGCTCTTGGGGTAAGGTCCCATTATCATTTCGCTATATTTCCTTTTAAGCTAAAAGCAATAGCTCACCATGTCTCCATTTCTCAAGAAATATTTATCTATAAACGATAAAAGTGAGTATTTCTTATATATTTACTCATCGGTCTTTTTAACCAGATTAAACTGTTTTCAGTCATATTAGTAGTTGACACTGTGGTCAGGCGTTCATTTGTGTACGAATTAAAAACAATTTTATTAACGCGTTGATTTAAGTTTCCTTTCCTTTTCCATCTCACTAAAGTTTGTTGGGATAACTTCTTTCCGGTGCTTATTCAAGAACAAACTGCATTCTGGACTTCATTCTTTATCTAAAAACTATCATTCAACTACATACACTTAGTATTTTAATGAACTTTAGAAAGCCATCACTTACCATTATTTTCAATCATACTCAATTTAATTATCTCACAGTGGGGAAATACTTATTGTTTCCTGGAACTCTTAAGCGCACCTTTCTAGTGATTCTCTCAATATATTTCCCAAAACCGACGGAAATCATCCTTTTGAGGTAAATATAAATTCCATTGGGAAATACATTATTTATCATGTTGTGACTTCAAAATGAACAAGAAATGTTCAGTTTGCCAAGGAACAATCACAGGAACGAGCAGCCTCTGAAGGAAAGATCTTGAAATCAGTTTAGATGTAAATTCTTCATTTTTTTTTTCTCCAAGTAGATGACATGGCTGTACTGGTTATGTCTCTCATTTGTGTCATTACTATTCAATTTATTTTGTATTAGAAGGTAGAGTGCATTGTCAAGGCCTCTTCTTCTTTTGCATTCATGTTACATATATGTATATTTTATACACTTCAGCATTAATTTTCAGATAAATCATGCCAGATCAATCAAACTAGTTTCCTACTGACGGAGTTTCACGGAGTTGTAAATCGAAAGTGATGCTGAATAAAGTGTGCATGTGCTTTTTTATTTTTGAAATAGTACACAATGTATTTTTTGTATATTAAAGGTGAAAATCCTTAGTCAGTCCGGTTCGTACCCCTGATCGGGAGAACAGTTTTGTTCTTCCGATCGGGAAATCTTTTACAGAAATATCACACAATGCATCTATTCAAATTCAAAATTTGTATAGGAATAACATAAGGATCAGACACATTTCGAGCACGGGGAACTCAACCACTGGGAAGCTTCAAATTTTTCTTCACGATTTAAATAAATGGCATATGAATTATTTTTCACCGTGCGCTTTCAAAATTCACCTTACGGTTTCCAAGAAATTTGAAAAAAAGTGATGAATTCTTATTATGTGTTACCTTTAGGCAGTCGCGTTTTAACAAGGATTTCTGAAAATTTTGAGAAATAACTTGGAGATTTGTGAAAATTATATAGCAATAACTGCGTGATAGTAACGAACTTGTTTTACTTTTGCGAAATTGAACATGAACAAATCAAACTTCGTTACAAACCTTTAATGAAACGACTGATAAGCGTCTGTGACTTAAGCTTACAATACAAATGGCGGTTTCTATATATCACTGTAAGCTCAGTGTGCATGCTTGAGTCTCCCGACCGCACTTTTTTTTCTGCAGCCCAGAATTGCCATTACAGATTTTTCAACCAATCATGTACAAGAATGACGATGACGTAATTAGATATGAATATACATATATAACTTATGACATATCGTCTGACAAAATAATTTGGGAATTGTAATTGAAAAAACCTGACACTACAGATATGAACAATTTAAAATGTGCTACGAAGCGAATCCTTCTTTGAATATCGAGGAAGTAGTTAACAATATCTCGGTAAATGGTGTTCTGAGTGAAGTTCTAACACTCGCTTCTTGTATGAAAATTAAGACATAATTCATAAAGTAGTAGATAAGCGACTTTCTCTTGCATTAACACTTTCCCTTGACACGTGTTGTAGGTACGGAGTTTTTGGTTAGTGTGTAAAGATCAAGGTGGGGCTTATTCGCAGAGCAGTGATAATATATACCCTAACCTAAAACCTAACCCCAACCCTAACCTTATTCACAGTGCTGGCTTGAGATACTGTGTGGATATTCGCAGGGCTGCCCTACGAATAATCACTTTAAAAAATCAAAGTTGTATAGCGATAGTTCTCATGTTGTATACGTAGGTCTTCAAGCTGCTGTATATGCGTGAGATAATTCGCACTAGTTGTAGGTATGTCTAGGCCTAGTACGAGTTCATGCCTAAATAGACTTTTGTTTAAAATGTAGGTGAGTTTGATCTTTTTTAAACATTTTTCTCCAATTCCCGATTTTCCTGTTTGGACGGAGTGCGTAGTCGTAGTGAGTTAAATTTCTTCTTTGATTAAATTCTTTTTTGAAATTCAATATTCATTTTAAAAAGTTGTAGAGGCTACATAGTTTTAAGAATATATGAAACAACATATGCGTGATGTACTTGTAAATATAGTTAATTATACATGTATAAAGACACATTATTGAAATAGCCAAAAGGTCTTGATTTTCCTTTCCAGTGGACGGAGTGCGTAGTCCTTGTGGATATGAATATGCAACGTTGACCATCCTAATGTTGTATATGAATATTTATATTCAATTACGTCATTGTCATTCTTGTATATGATTGGCTAAAAAAATCTGTAATGGCAATTCTGGTCTGCAGAAAAGAAAGACGCCTCCCGACCGGGAGACTTATTTAATCCCCCGATCGGCGGTACGAACCGAACTGTTAGTAGGTCACAAACAATACAATAACTGAATAGGAGCGTTGCGTTGTCAGAATGATTTTGTATCGAGACCTCGGATGTGGGTATTTCAGGGAAAGTAATTTACGTCAAAATGAACAAATTAATAGTACGAATTTTATCAAGTTTTTGTTTTGTTTCATCTTTTAATAAAACGTAGTTAGTTTGGTTGCTAACTTCTTGTTCAAAATGTACACAAAAATGAAGATTATACAACTGCCAAGTTTATATAAGCAGACATTTGTTGGGCATTTGGCATCACGAAAAGGTCAAATTGGCTCCTTAAATCTAGCGAGCTACAGGCATGAAAATTAATCATATACGATTAATAGTAAGACAGATATACCCTGATGTAGCTTCCCGCTGCATAATAATGTTACAGATCAAACGCAAAAACCATGTTTCCAATAAAGACATTGTACTCCTTGAAGATATATGAACAGGTAGAGACTATATGTACCAGGAAAACCTTTACTTTTTTGAACAGAATATCGTCTTTAAACTACATCAAAAGCAGTTGCAGTTTTCAAATCATGGCTAACCAATACTTAAATAATTTTTAATGCATACAAAAGTTAGCCTTTTAATGCATACAAAAGTTAGCACATACGATAAAGAGGACAGCTCCAATTTCTTAATGCAACTCTTTAAATTGCTGTCAGAAATTGCAGTCACTGAAAACCAAGAGATTATTATTTCTTGCTTAATTTTGATTAAGAGTATTATGTAGAGTTCTACGTCAAATTCAACTGGTACCTTTCAAATAACATTGGTGGAGGATTGAAGAAACAAAAGGTGACATACGGAACTTCATCGGTTGACATATTGTGATGTCACAGCATTATTATAATAAGGCTTTAAAATTCAAAAAGCCGTAAAATTCAATTTTTAGCTTGTTTGATTAAACTTGTTTTGCTATTTTCATGCTTTATATTATATCTACTTCCAATTAGATAATTAGTTTAGGGGTCAAGCAAATCCATTGTATATAGCTTACAAGAGAATTTCAAAAGAAACCAAATGGTAAAAAAAATATTCAAAAATCTTATTCCTTTAAGGAAATATTCAAATTTAAAGTTTGGTATCATTTGTGTAGAAACAACTGGAAACAGACTAGTTGTAATGTCAGAGACTCAGTTTCCTCAAAATCTGAATTTATTTTATCATATTTTGTCGTGACTCAGAGATTTTGTACTTTAAAAAACCATTGGAAATAGCAGCAAAGTAGCAAAACAGAATCTAGTATGAGTCACTGTGATTTACCACCTAAATAAGGTCGAGGAAACCTAAATCATAGAGTTAAATAAATTTTCTTTAAAATAAATTAACAATTGTTTGAAGAGTGTGATGATAAGGTCATCAACCTTTCATAGTAGACTTACTACTTCAGTCATTTCAACACAAATAAGACAGAGCTTTAAACTTGAATATCTCCTTAAGATTTTTGAATGCTTTCTTCACCATTTTGTTTCTTGTAAAGCCATCTTTTGTGTATGATAGACGATAAAACTTGCATTGAACACTAAACTAATCCTTTAAGCTCAAGTTGTTCTTATACCTGTCCATACAGTTCTACACCAGCTGTATAACTACAATTCTACACCAGCTGTATAACTACAGTTCTACACCAGCTGTATAACTACAGTTCTACACCAGTTGTATAACTACAGTTCTACACCAGCTATATAGGTACAGTTCTACACCAGCTGTATAACTACAGTTCTACACCAGCTGTATAACTACAGTTCTACACCAGCTGTATAACTACAATTCTACACCAGCTGTAAAACTACAGTTCTACACCAGTTGTATAACTACAGTTCTACACCAGCTGTATAACTACAATTCTACACCAGCTGTATAACTACAGTTCTACACCAGCTGTAAAACTACAGTTCTACACCAGTTGTATAACTACAGTTCTACACCAGCTGTATAACTACAATTCTACACCAGCTGTATAACTACAGTTCTACACCAGCTGTATAACTACAGTTCTACACCAGTTGTATAACTACAGTTCTACACCAGCTATATAACTACAGTTCTATACCAGCTGTATAACTACAGTTCTACACCAGCATAAAAACAAACAAACAACAATATTTCATGAACGAATCAAGCTATTCCTTCACAAATTTGTTTAATATTTTGTACTCAAGATAGACATAAACGTATCTGTCAGTGAAAATTTTGTTTAACCTAACGAACGATATTAGAACAATATCGTTGTCATTTTTCTGTCTTGTAGTCTGCTTGACATCGTTATGCTTCAACGGAAACTCTCTCATAATAATAACAATAATAAATGTTACTTAAATACGCCATTCACCAAAGTACCATGGCGCTTACAAAGTAAAATAAAACAAAATAAAAAATATCAAAATAAGTGGGTCTTTAAGAGTTTTTTAAATACTGTGGTAGATGAAGAAGTTCTCATGTGGATGGGTAAAGTGTTTCAGGATCTGGATGCAAGTATTTCAAATCTTTTGTCACCTATGGCAGAATTGGATATGGGTATGTAAAGTTGGGTGGAGTCATTACTTGATCTGAGTTCACGTGTGGCCCGGTTTTCTTATCTTGATCATATCCTTTAAATACCAAAGGCGCCTCACCATTCAGGATTTTGTAGATAAAGAGTAGTGTTTTGTAGGTGACCCGTTTCGATATTGGTAGCCAGTGTAGCTTGCTGATCTATGGACCTGGATCAGTTTGTCTACCAACACCGAATATCAGACGCGCTGCTCTATTCTGGAGACGCTACAATCTTGTCAAGTCTCTACGAGACATAACAGTAAAGAGTGACTTGCAGTAGTCCAACCTGGATGTAATTAAAGCACGAATTAGGTGGTGACATGTGTTTGTGTCGACAAATCTCATAAGGATTTAGGGCTGTATTCAAGAATATTGATACTCTTATGAGATAAAAAAAAACCTTCAACTAATTGACAGTTCAATCGTTTAAAGAATACTACTTTCCTTTGGCATGCATTATATTTTTTCTAAAACCTCAAATGACATTGCATAACAAACACAAGTGTCATCCATTACGATCACGTGAGTGTTGTCAAGGGTACATCTCTTACGGTAAGCACAATCGTACGCCAAGAAAACGTCATGTACATTTTTTTTATAACTTACGTACATCCCCGGGAAACCTTCCTGATAGAGATATCGCTGGGGACTGTTGTGAGTTGTCACGTTCAAACAAAATTAAACTTCAAATGGCTCTCTTGGTACAATGAAAATGATGTATGTTAAACTCTTATGTACTGTGGGACAAATTTTGTCGAACATCAATTTTTTTTCTTGCTAAAGGACCCTCTTATTTATGACATAGGCGCAATTCATTCAAGGTTATTTTCGTTCAAGGTGTGACAGTATGATCATTTTCATTTACTTGACAATTTTTACAGAAATCTTACTTTTTATGTAGTGCAGTTTTCTATTCCTATAGAGACGGCATAAATACTCCTTCTACAATCCATATTTTTGGAAAATAAATTTGCATAAAATCTTCACTCTCGCATTACATGTAAAACTGAATATCAAATTTCCTCTTTATATTAAGAAACTAAAGATATTTTTATCACACAATTATCCCCAAAATTATCAAGGCCTTTGATTTTATTTCCTTAAATAATAAGACTTTGAGTGTGGAAGTTTTTATCCTATCATACATCATTAAGCTCTGGTAACGATGTGCTTCTGTCTATTTATATGATTCCATATTCGTGGTAAGATTGTATAAGATGATACCCTTCTCAAACCGTATACCATATCTTCCTAAAGTACAAGTCAGCTCTGAGAATTTTCTTGCTAAGTGCAGATTAATGAATTATCGATTCACAAGTTTTACTATGGATTGTTTATATCGCAATAAATTTCTTCGACCTTCTTTTATTTGAAAAAGAAAGGTAAATAATAGAGATGGTGTAGTATTACATACAAATTCATTTTTAATTGCTCGCATTTCAATTTCAAAGGTTACTTTAGAAACTCTTTCCGGTGATTTCATTTATTCGTTGAATCGGCCAAAAAAGTGTAAGTACTTGAAGCTTTTTCGTTAAAAATCTCGAAATATTCTAGACTGTTGAAGAAACTACAACTATAAATAATTATAAAAAGAATGATATCACAGCCAAACTTTGAACTAGCCTTTAAATTATGTAATTTCCGTGAAATGTTCGGGTTTTAAACAAGCTGACAAGGGCTGCGATATTTCTTCAAATTTCAAGGAACACTTCGGTGATAATCTTCTTATTAATCGAGACGGTTCATATGGGGGTGGGCTAAAAGTGATATTCGATATTCAATTTGCTTTCTGGTAAGCCATAAAAGAAGCAATTTAAACGAAGAGAATTTCATAATTAAAACGGAATGATAAAATACTTTGTATTTTATAAACTGTAAACTGGCATAGGCATATGCAATTGCGGAGGGTTTAGTCTGATTTTCCATTGTTATTCACTTTTAGCTTATAGCAAAGTTTAAGTACCATCACCGCAACATGTTGCATACACTACCAGTGACTACCCTCCATTCTACTTCACCGCTATATAGCTACAAACTTGGACAAAACTCGTTGAAACATTTGGTGAAAATATGTGATGTTTTTCATGAAGCTACTTTTCTATTGTAAATTATTCCACATTTAGAAATCAAAAATGCTGGAAATTTTTTCTGTTGCTTCTTCAGTCTCTACTCTTCCAAATGTAATTAAAATTTTAGATTTGTAAGGACATTTTTATCATTTCATTAACGTCGCCAGTGTCCCGCTCCCCACCTCACTATATTAATTGTCCTCGCCTTCCCCTCCCCTTTTCTCATTCAATATTGGCTGTTGTTACTTTTTTTTGGAAATTACGTTAAGAAAGAAATTCAACATTTAAAAGGGGGAGGGGGTAGGGGATTACAATTCTCGGAAAAAATATTAAAGAAACATATCACTATAACATATGTAGTTCTTAAAAAGCTGGAGAGTTCCAACAGATTTGTCCAAGATTGTAGTCAACGAGAACATTTCGGATTAATCTTAGAATCCGTGTGTAATAAAAAAAAAAAAAAAAAAGGGGGGAACCAGGGCTATCGCCACATGTTTCTCCGCTCGAAGATATATAAATACATTAACATAGTGCATTAATATTTCAAAAATGTTTTATGTACGTCTAGACTTAAAAAGTCTTTCGAAAATTATTTCAGCAGTCTTTGAATTTAAGAAATAACTCTTTTATTGGCTGATTAAACTTATTTTAGGAATTTTAAATGTATGGACAAATTGTGATGCTTATTGCGCGGAAAACCGTTGATCACAACATAACGGATGTATAAAAAAAAAAAATGTAAAAATGAAAAAAAGTATCATTCACAGTAATTGTTAAAGTTTACATCCTTGAAATGTATAAAACTTCTTTTAGAGAATGGTAAATTACTCTTACATTGACGTCTTGGAGCTTGGAGAATGGGGTAAATGGCTTATTTGGGGTCGCTGCCTTGGGCGCAGTCTCTGAGAGAGCTCAGAAGGATATTACATCACTACGAATACCACCTAACAGCCTAAAAAGAAAAAGACAATCACCTTTGTCTTTATCTGTTTATAGGCCCGTCCATGCTCTCGACTATTCAAGTTCTTGTATGCTTTCCAAAAAACATAGCTTTAATATCTCAAGAATAATTTTACTTCAGAATGCTTGCTTGACAGTTATTCTGCACATTTTTGTCATTCAAATTCCCGCTTGTAAGCACGCTACGAAAACAAAATGCTAGAAGATCTATTAATAAAATCAAGGAATTGGATTAACACGAGCAGCAGCAAGCAAACTACAACACAAGTTGCAAAGAAAGCCAAAACAATAAGACAATATTATGGGATAACTCCCTTTAAACGTTTCACTAGAAGCAGCTTTTAATATGCGGTTGTTTTTGCATGCAGTCCAACTAATGTCTTAGTTTCCTTACTGTGCTTTTAATGCAATGCTGTAATTTAATCAAAACTAACTTTTGTGTTTGACATTCCTTGGTCATCGATTATGGCGGCTTTGTTCACGATTGAATTTTCCGTTCGTGTTAAATTACCCTATCACTCCAAACATCCATTAAGCAAGAAAATTTACACACCAAGCTTTTCTTTCTGTCATTGTTTTAAAAGCTAAAATGCTAATGATGCTCAACAAATTGCAGCATATAGGAAAAAGTAGTTCGCAAGGTTCATGAATAAGAACTTGCAATCGTTGCATTCTTGTCTCGTTCATTAGTACAAATCTAATTTTCATACATTGGAAGTATGAGATTAAACATGAAAGGTGCTTTGACAATCCACTTGATTATGTAACAATTATTATAAAAGGTAGGGAAGTAGTATTCTTACTTTCAGGATACTCTTATGGGTAAAGATATATAATGGTTTTAGTAGATCAATCTTTCTACAAACCTTACGTCAATGCTTCACTGAAAAAACCGAATTAAACATGCTTGCGATGTCAAGGGTTTTAATGGGACATATATTTATGAGTTGCATATAAATTGGTCTGACTGACTGTAAACCAACTGACTACCTATTCAAGGTTCAAAATATCCTCCTGACTATAGGATGCGCACGTGAAAAGGATATGCAAACGGGAGTATAGTTTTAAATGTCTGGATGCTCTTGTGAGATACCGGCAATGTAATATGTAATCTGGTTATTAAATTATCTGTCAATTGTGTCTTGATCATAATGTTAAAGGCTTTGTGTTTTCCCCGTTTGCCTGACCAATCATCATACCGATTACAGTCTTGGAAATGCAGTAAGTAGAATTCTACATCATTTGTGTAAAAAAATACTGCTTCTACAACGAACACATTTTCTTTAACTACCTGTCAGAAGTAGCCTGAATTATCTTTGGAGGCTTAACAACTTCAGAGAAAATATATCATATTTCCCTCAGTACACACATGTCTTCATTCCGGTGTTATCAAGTACCGTACATATTTAGATTCGGATCGTGCCCTGTGTCTGAACAATCGAGCAAACCATGAGTTAGATCATTTTGGAAAATTTGTTTAGCTCAAGCTAAAATTTTGTATTTTTTCATCGTAGCTCAACTATGTTCGATGTTTGGGTTTACAACTAGCTGCTCGAAAAAGTTGCAGCTTTTTTTTTCATGAAAGAAATTCGCAGAAAAATCCAATCCAGATTTACTACGATGTTAATATAAAATTGGTTGTAGTTTGTTGTACACATGAGTCAGAATTTGTCATTCTTGCCATAAATATTTGATTTCCGAACGACCATTTTCCATAAACCCTCGAAAAGTCCAGTACACGCTGAGTGATCTTCAACTGGAAGATATTTTTATCCATTAAGCATAACGCAGTTTTCCCATTTTGAATATGTATATATCAACCGGTAAGCACCGGTTTTGACTAGATTAGTAAATACAAGAGCAAATGTGTGAAATTTTATTGCTGTTATTTTCAACTAAAAATAAAAAAATAATTTCACCGGCGCAATTTCTTGTTTACCATAAAAAAAAAAATAATCATCATAAAAATACATTTAGTAGTTTCCGCTCAGAATTTTTTTTTTAATTCACTGCTCACAACATGACTTCATATCTTAAAAATAATAAATATAATTTCAGTGACATGCATCAAAGACCTCATTCTTTAGATTAAATAATTCTTTAGAGTTGAAATTCCGTTCACTGCGCATACTTCAGTCTCCTAATCGCGAGATCTTCTGATCCGACTGAGCATGGACTGGACTGCTGCGGAAAAATACCTTCCTGATCAAAAATAACTTATCCTTGTCGCTGATTCATCATCAGCTGTATTGTTTGGTAAATAGAATATGTGATCAATTTCCCGACAAGTCGACCATTAATACTCCTTTGCACCAATACAAGATAAAGGCTAGTTATTCCGAATTTGTAAAACCTGAGAAAATGATGCTACAGATAGATCTTTGAAGTTGATTTTAAGCTCGACAAAAAATGTGCATAATTGTGCAAACTATTATTTTACGATTTATAATATGCCTTGGGTAGATTGTAATTTCGAGGGTGGAAGATAATTGCTGTTTATGTTAAACACAAGAGATCTTCGATTTATGCAAACATTTTTCAGTAAGAAATTTTTTGAATCTCTCAAGAATTCTGTATTTGACAGTAGATTAAGAAATGGGCCGCTTGCACATTAAGATGGAAAAGTTATTGGACTACCATAACAAGTGTAGTTCTTTGTAGTTGAAGCTTTGCAGAGAGTCGTAATAATTCACGTGGTGAGGTGATTAACCTGCAACTTATTTTCAACACATCAGACTTTATTACTAAATTACCATTTCCTCCTATAGTCCATGAGCCAGACACCCGAACACGGACCTTTTGGTACCATCTTGGGGGCAATTTTTCATATGCATATTGGTGCAGTGTGATGTCCAAACTTTAATTTTTATGTGATAGACTAATAGAAGTGGTAGCTTTTGCTTTGTATCCGCATTTTTTGTGGGCGTTTTCAAAACAGTTTATATGAAACAGATAATGTAACTTTACGGTTGTTTCGTGGACTAAATGTTGCAAGTAAGAAATGTTTAAAGGTGGTTTAAGCTTCTAAACCCCACAAGGGGATGCGTAACTTACACAAATTTGAATCTTTGATGAAAAATTGTGGGAAAGGCTTTGTTTTGAGTAAAAAATGAATAAAAAATGAATACACCATGATATGGTTTCTTGACCAATAACTCCTTGTTGTTCTTATTCAAAAGGTGCCATATGATGATTGGTCTATAGACAGCATCTACTTGTAAAAGCTCCTTAATGTATTTTTCTGAAGAAAAAAAAACTTCTTGAGTTCTGGATATAACAGATTAAAAATAATTAAAATATGGGTTTCGGTTTACAAGTTATGACTCATCAAATTTTTAGGATTTTTTAAATTATGGGTGAAGGGACGCATAACTCCAAGAGCTTATGTCAATTCTTTACTTAGAATATTTGAAAATGAATGAGACTTAACCTTTCCCGTAAGCATTCCCCTATTTTTAATCTAAAGCAAAATACAACCATTTCTATATCATAGAACATAGAATGTTTCCATAAACCCGTTACGATCTAGGAGTTTCATTACTCTTTCTAAGCATATACAATTAATATAATTGAAAAAGGAGTGCTACGGGGAGTCTACTCATTGGATTAATGTGCGATTGACGGCTGCCGTATTTCACTACCCTTTTCCCCATCAACTTAGATGAAAGAATACTTTTTATCAAATGTCTTGAGATTTTTAAGTTATAATGACCAAGGGCGGACTGGCCAGTCGGGAATTCGGGCATTCGCCTAGCGGATCAGTCAAGGGAGGTGATCACTGGTCAATCTGAGGGCCATTTTGTTTGTAAGTTGGTATTTAAAACGAAGTAAAACTGAACGTTTCTTGTTATTGTTGAAGGAGGATCTCAAAACAAAGTAAGAAATTGAAGTATATTCAAAATGCAATTTTATGCTTTGTTTAAGTAGCGAGAAGGATACCATTTGAGCGCATTCTATTCAAGAAAACCAAGGCCGCATTATTCCATGGGCCCATGCTTTTGGGCCCTAGGCTTTATTGGATATTCAGTAAGGGCCGTTGACGTTGACAAGTGTGAAGATCATAGCTTATTGACAAATGTAAAAAGGTTTGCACTAACTTCTCTGTACTATTTACTCTCTGACGCTATTATGCAAATCATTTGATATTAATCGTACGACCATACAGCAGTGACTCCATCGGTCATGAACTGTACGTTGTACGTGATCAGATTATAAAGCGCAAAAAACTGTCGTACTTTGATGGATGTCTTTAAGTAAATATTTTTCAGCTAATTTCCTACCCTTAATTCTAACATAATTTCGAGCTTTATGTTTCCATTGTTGATCTTCCACGTTGAAAGTTCGAACTCGACAGTGAATGGTATGAATGTACACAAACGATGAGAAAAAATTGAAAAAAGCAAACAGTAACAGAAATACAAACATATTTTGTGTTACGCTTCAACCAACATAACGTCATTCGTTACAAAGGACAACTAAAATATACCACATCGCCTGAGGCTCTCATCTTAATTTAACAATTTTCAGGGAATTGTTTTTTCAAAACGAATTATACAATTTTTAAAATAACAGTATACCCTGCATTGAAATATTTATTTTTCTAGCAATTTATCCATGGGTTGTTAAGGTTGGTACAATGCGTTCATGGAAAGTTCAGTCGCCCCTTAGCTTGCGGATTTTTATTTGAATCTTTCATTTTTAATAAATTAAACCGTTGAAACTGTGTCCGCACGTATTCTAAAACATTTAAAACTTTCCATCATATAGGCCATTTTAAGCATTAATAGATCAAGAGCACGTCACACGCCACATTTATCGATACCAGGGCTACGCTCCTGGACCCCACATGTTTTGACGTCATATTTTAATGTAATATCCTCTAGTATTTTGTATCTCTTTGTCTGTCTAGTCTCTTCAGGCCTCCTGGCCCACAAGGCTGCAGTGCACCTTCTCCACTGGACTGTTATTTGCAACTTGTCTGGCGTCTGTCCACGAGCTCCATCCCATCCCATCACATTCACATTTCCTTCTCCCCTCTGGTGTCCACGTCATAGCTATCACACAGTGCTTAATAGTGCTCATGCGCATCACATGACCAATCCACCTCCACCTTCTTCTTTTTACTTCAGTGCTGATTTTGTCATGTTTAGTGATTTCAGTATTTCATCATTTGATATTATATATGGCCATCTGATTTTCAAAATTATCCTGTAATATTTGAACATAAATGTATCCAGCTTTTTATTATCTGCTACATTAACTCTCAAAGATCAACGAAAAGCGGTGATTTGACTAGGGTCCATATGGCAACATACTGTGAGCCAGGGAATAGTATTAGCACCTGTCTCAGATGCTGGGTGTTCCAGGTTTGATCTAACTACGCAGAAATGCAGAACGATACACGTTGACATCAAATGCAACGCTAGGCTGGTCATCTGCATCCATACCCTTCTCTCCACGCAGCTTTAAGAAAAGTGGTCAATGGTTAATTGAAGCACACAGCCCATCGGATGGCATTCCTTCCAGTAGGGCTCGTCAAGCCTATCTGATTCTCTGAATAATTTTAGGAAAAGGAGGGTAAAAACATGGGGTTCATCCACTTTCCATCCAAGTCAGAAAGTGGTAATGCCAGTTTAGTGTTTTTAACACAATATGAGATTCTTGTCGAGTTCCGGCTCACATGCGGAGGATCATTACAAACGAAAAAGATTTACTATTGTTTTAGAGGTCGGAGAATCTACATTTGTCTGATTTTTTGGCAGCGATTAAACTATTAGATGAATGAATTGAACAACAATGACTTCATCTTGAAATTTATGGAGCAGATTCATAACAATCAATGACATCTTCAATGTCAATATGCTCTCTAATCTGTCCGTTGCCTGGTTTCTAAATCTCTTCACATGTGCATATTCACAGGTCGGTGCACTTCAAACTATAATCTATGCATGCTGTACGTATGGATTTTCCCATCGTGGATATTCATTTTCATAGGTGCAAGAGTACCTTTATGCTATGATTTATATGAGAAAAATGTATATGTCGCACATGCTTTAACGCAGAGTTCCTCTACTTTTACTTGATAGTTAGTTAGCCGTGTGACCGTCCTTGTCCAGACAGTCAATACAAGGTTGCTACCCAAAAGGACTTTATCTTTACCTTTTGGACAGAATTAAAGAATGGAACTAAGTTCTTGCACATCTTTATATCATGGAAACTTCCTTTAAAACTGTGATCATGCCATACTTGAATTCCTAAAATTGATGCAGTAATCAGGTAATTGGATATAGATTTCTCCTTCCTCATTTACCTTAAATGTTTTTCGACAATTGGCCTATTGCTCTCCTTAAAGGAGCACTAGACCGAAAAGTGACGGCGCACGTTTTTTCGAATTTCAGATCAATAAACAGATCAATAAACTTCATGCCTTCGTACCCCACAGACGACGTGAGGACAAAGGTTACTTTAATATTCATATTAACCAGAAAATTGCTATACCGTTGCGTGCTAGATAAGCATTCGCTTTTAAGGGGGAACCCACTAATAATACTTTTCGATCTAGTGTTTCTTTAAGTAACAGAGGAAAGTTGAGCAGTAATTTCATGCTTGCCATGAACAAAATATGGGATCTAGTGTTATTACAGGCCGTCAAGGAAAGTAGGCCGATCAACAATTTTCATACATCTGCGTCAACTGTAATTGACATTTTGTTTCACATGAAAAATTGTGTGCAGCATTGTTGTTCACATCTTGAGTGCATTAGTGACGAAATTACTGTACATCTGTGCGTTCAGCTAAGGTGACCTGAAACGAGGGTTGTAGAACTCAGTCTCAATTTTGCCACACTCGGACTTTAATTCAGCATTAGGGACTTGAAATCAGATGGAATGGGTTTGACTACATGGAGTCGAGTCTGGTCTCGAATCCAAGAAAGACTGCCGAACATCACTTAGTAAATTGTTTGTGACTTTGTTGTTTACATCTTCGATACATCAGTGAAGAAATGACACTTGCCATACAGTCAAAGCAAGCTACATTAAAAGTAAAGCTATACGATGACATGAAATTAGTGTTATAGGACTTGATTCCGATCTCGGATTCGAGTCCCGTTTTGTCTGACACAGACTTGTGCACCAATAACTCGGACTCGGATGAGGTAGACTCGACTACAATACTGCCTGGTATTTACATCCTAGCATAGGCAAGAATCAAAATTCAGGTGTCTACCTCCTTATGTGTTGCATTGTTAATTACTCGTTTATTATACACTACTCTAAAGGATGTGACATATACTGACGACACAATATTGAGGTTTTTTTTTATACCTGCCACATTAAAGGAAGTTGAAAAATTCATTGGTTGTCTAAATTTGATAGAAAACTTCTCCTTTGTTGTGCAATGTTTCCAGCTATTATACGTCTATCCATCCTTGGTACTTTTGACTTTTTTTCGTATTTAATATTCTTAATTAACTAATCTCTTTGACTCATGGCCCATGTCTCCGTGGGTGGGAGGGAGAGGGGGGGGGGTGGAGGGGGAGGAGGTTTTGCTTTAATTTTGCTGGAACCTTCATCTTGTAATGTCACTAAATGGCATTTAATGTACTGTGGTTTCTCATCATGTCTCAAATGCCATCTTGATTGTAAATTGTCATCTTGAAACAGGTTATATCTTGGACCGTGGGAACGTCTCAAATCTTTGGAGCTTTATGTTTTATATCCTTGTTGTCTCATGTTGGTTATTCCTTGTGCTGCCGGAGCATGAGCCATATTTGCCCACTTGGCACCCATCTTCGCTGTCACCGTGGTTGCCATCTTAACTGCCATTTTGGTTTGAATTTGCTACCTTCGATATTGTCTACTATCATCTTGGCCGCTAACTATATTTTCGTAAACCATATATTCATGTAGTTGTTCTACACTATATACATGTAGGAGGAACTGAAAATGCTAAATATACTTTAAGTAAACAATTTTCATGGTTAATTCGAGTAACAATGGATGCGATACTGACAACAGTCTTGGATGGAAAGCATTCTTTTTACGAAAAGCTTTAGACATTTTTAGAATAACTTCCCGTAAAATGTTTGATGTGATATGAAAGGTAATTTCATTGCGTTAGAACTTCTTTCAAATTTTACCATTGTGGCGCATTTTAGACGCCATTTTGTTTTGTTATGGTAAAGCTACCACTTATGAAAAGTCTATCATACAATAACTATTTTCCTTTGGATAGTACAATAAAGGTATACCAATGGCAATTTTCACGTCGAGTGGTACCAACCAACCTATCTGGTTTATGGACTACTACTACAGTTAGACATACTCCCGGAAGCAAATGTGAAAATTTCTTTGGTTCTAGCTGACAAACACGTTTGCAATGCCTTCATCCGACATTGTTTATCGGTAAAATAAGCTATTGGAATCGATAATTTGAAATGGTTTGCAGTATTCATGTACTTTATCTTTACTGAAAATTAGGTGAGATTGCCGTGTAAGTCAAAGCCATTTCTTTTATTATAAAAAGAGGAATTATGTTCATGAAATACATCCCATATTGCTACATAACTATCAAGTGATATTACTTATCCTTAATCTTTTCAATAGCCCTATTTTTCACAAAGGCTAACTTGCTATTAACGAATCCATCTTATACAACAAAATGTTTTTAAACTATTAAAAGGGTCGTTGTGATTTTGATGTAATTTGTGCATATGGTGATACGTGAAATTCAAGGAATAATGCATTAGACATTCTCAAAGTTGAATAGTTGCAAATATTTAGCGAGTATAAGTCGTCCACATAATATATCATCGATAAATTTTATTCCATCGTTGAAACACAAAAGGGTTTCAAAATTGACCTTATTCAGTTATTTGAATATATAGCTTTTTCCATTTTAAGATATTCTTTATCCTTCATGATAAAATATGAACAATCATCTATATGCTTTGTATGACAGTTGCTTATCGCGTTCTAAGTATAGTATATTCATGACATCGATCAGATTATTTACTTCACATAATTTTGTCCAATATTCTGTTTAAAAATTCAGGTACCAAATAGATCTAGGATAACGTTTGGAAAGAATTATTTAGATAAACGCCCTTAAGAAAGTTTCAAAAGTTGTTGCGCAATCAGGTTTAGTTTCTAATGGAAATCAAAATCATTTCATGTTTCTTTGTTGTATTGTTTTATGAAATAAGATAAACAAATGCTACGAACGAAACAAACTATCTAACAAAGGAGACATTGTTATTAGGGCTTTCAATTCCAGAAAATGGGATATTATAGACAGCAAATTGACAAGTAATATTCAAATGGCATATTTAAGTACCAAAGAAAAACCTTTTCTTGATTTTAAAGCTTTTCCCGTTTCCGTTTTTTTGTGATTTTGATTAAGTGCTTTTATGACACGTAAGCTTTTAATAGAAGAACGTCCCATTATTAAGGATTTGGAAACACGTATACAAAGCTATAGAATCTCAAGCCTACATTTAATAGTAAACATCTGCCACTTACGAATGAAGGAAGTATTGATTAAAGATATCTGAGTAAATGAAAACAACTAAAAATACTTGATGCTTTAACAACATATTAACAATCTTTATTGTAAACAACTCTGCATCACATTGATTATACCAAGAAACAACAAATTACCTTTGTGTAAGTTTTGGAAAAAGTGTCTAATCCAACAAACAGATAAAGGTCACTAAAGGACCACAGCCAGTTTTTGATATGGTTTTTAGACAGTTAGATCTCGTTCTTTAATCTCTTGGGTTGATAAGTTTGAACGTGATGATTAATTGGACAAATGTTGTGACACAAAGGAATACTAGGACTTTAAATATTAATAAACCCAAAATTTCCATCTTTATTGTATATTGTAGAAGATGTAGAAAATCAACGGAACCAAAGTCTAATAAGCTTAGCTCATTAGCGAGCCACTTTGTATTTGAAATAGCCCTTTTATTTAATTTTTAATAGACAAATAATGATATCTAGATTATTGCAAGCTGACTTATGTGAAAAATATTGTGTGGCTTTTTTTTAAATCTTAATTTATGGCACTTAGCTTGAAGGGCGCTTATATCAATCCCCAACGATTTGTTTGTGTGTTTTTTTTTATCGTTATTAAAACGATGAAAAAGCATTTAAAATGAGTTTTGAAGAGCTTTAGAATCATCTAATCTTGATATATATGCAAATTCGTAAGCAAATTTGAGAAGTGTGGGGCAGATATGTCTTTTTTTCTGTGTAGATGTTGTTTTTCAAATCACTGACACTTTACTTTGAAAAGAGCACAACTAATTCTGCAACCAAATCCCAAGTTAGCATCCGTATCTGGGAACACGTTACCCATAAATTGACTTTCATTTAGGAAAAACATTAAAATGATTATATGGATGTGAGATTGAACACACTCTTCCCCGAAAACTATCTTTTTGCTTCACCTTTTACTTTGGATATTAAAAATAGAGATCAAGTTTTCAGCACATGTCTAGGATATGGAAATTTGCATTTTGATACAAAACTTAATACTTATGCTACGAGAATTACGTTTTCCTTTCACCAATGTAGTGGCCTACACACAAAGCACGTCACATCAAAATGCTCGGAACTTCAGTGGTTTGGAAAATACTTAATCTAATAGTTCATTTTGTAACTCCGCTAATTAACACGAAGTAAATAAGTACTTATTGTTTTACTGGATGATCTTTTATATCTCCAGGAGGGTTGCAGCAACCGTTGAGCTTCACTGTAAGTATTGTTCATGGATGAACATTGAACAACCCTTGGAGCAGAATTTCCGTTTAAATACTGAATTCATAAGCGAGGATGCTTTTTATTATCAACAGGTTAGTATACCCTTAAGACACTGCCAAAATTATTCCTTTTTCTTTTAGGATTTGATCATGCACATCACAAGTTTTTTATAAAATGTTGTTAAGAAGCTCTTTGATTATAGTTATTACACAACATCACGGAAGAAACTAATCTTGTCATATTCTCCTTCACTGGATTACAGAAATACGATCGTGCCACCTTCAAGTTGTTCAATGCATGACATTCTGGAAGTCTTTACATTAAAATATCATTTAGTAATCATTAATATTCACGTCTTGATTTCCCACATGTGTGATACCAAGAAGCATGACATTCTTTCACGTGAGAGTCCATAAATCTCTCTCAAATGTAGATATTCATTAACAAAGCTTAGTTTGATCAGGGTGCTTCCTTGGTTTGATGTGTAATAAATGCACGAATGTGATTACTCGTGAATAAAAAAATATGCTTGGCTCCTTATCACATGTGTGTCATAATTTCAGTAATGTTCAGTAAGTTGCCAAATGTAGCGGAATAAAAGATTCATTATGCTCTTTACTGTTTTGTTAGATATTATTAAATATTACATCAACCTCCCCCTCCCACACACACACATGCGCATTTGTCTAGCGAGTTGAAGGAAGTTTTACACCCAATAGCTACAATATTACAAATATTCAAAGCTGTTAAAATGTCATCTAAGCGTTGATCAAAAGCCCTCTTTTCGTTGCTTACTTGCTATGCAATAAAAACATTACTATATCGTATAAAAAAACAGTGAAATGATTACTTTTATGTAAATTTTTCTTCATATTTCTGACTTTGCTTAACGCTTTAATCAGATTCAGCTATATAAAAATGTTCTTCCAAACGTTATCTTGAACTCAATGATTTTGGATTCAATCAACTGCATGAGTTCTTGTAGCTGCCAAATGTGCCGGTGTAATTAATAGAAAACTACAATGCAGATAATCAACATCAATTTAGACAGCTTTCTCCTCTTTTGTTCCTTACACCAAGCAACATATATTTATGGGAAGCATGTGCAGAATTACTTAACACATTTTCTATGAACCGTTTGGGAACCAAAAGCCAAGTTTAATTGGATTCGGTTGTCGGCTTGTTGTCATCGATTAAACGAGTGAAGGAGAGGGTATAAACTTCGTCATTTAAGTTACTACATAAACTAAAAGCTTGTTATTTTAATCTTGTCCCCTAAGGTACTAGAACATCTGTAACAATTATACAACCGAAATCAGACACAAATTTTCCCGAGGAAACCTTTTAATGCGGAAATTAATATGAAAATAAAGGTTTGGCGATATCAATCACAAGCATTTCTTTGATTGTTGTGTAACAATTGTCATTTTCATTAACATTGAATTACTCTCCATTGGTCAATAAGAACTCAGGAATGTAAGCTTTTCAGCGTCTATTCTGGAACGACAAAGGACAAAGAGTACTTTCGTTATTAAAGCTTGCACATTTTTTTTCGTTGAAAGTAAATAATGTTTCATAGAAAAAATGTAATGCAGATATGCAGAAAAGCAACCGTTACTAAAACAAACTGTCATTTTTGTCCCGCGCCGAAAAATTTGATCACGCTATACAATAGTTTGATCCTCACACGATCACACGATATCTGTCTAAATTATTTCGTCCACTGTCACACTCAATACAATTTCATGCCTTAAATAGCAGGTTTGTGTTGTTAATATTTTCAATATTTGTTGTAGCTGCTGTTGTTAGTTGTCCTGCAATATCCTGCTCATTTATTTACTTTATATTTTATTGATTAAACTTTGTTTAGAAATTTGCCTTTGTTTCAATACCGCTATTTTGGATAAAACAAGAGAGAAACAAAAAACGGAATTTTCAAATCCAAAATGAGCTTGTCAAGTTGATTTTAAAGGATGTTGCTGTAACTTAATAAGAGGAAGAAAATAACAACAATTGAGATGCTAGATAACTTAATAAGGTAAAACCACGTTTGCAATCAAAAGCAGAGAAAATTATAGGAAAAAATAACTATTGCCTGGGCTTGCTTGTATTTGCGGTTTCCTGACTCACGCTCCAAACTTATTTCTGTTTCTTTTCCGTGGTTTTTGTGTCTGTGTGATGTAATGGACAGGAGCACCAGGCTAATGGTTACTTTTGAATCAACCAGAACATGTTTGCTTGATCACGGTAATATCTTCATTAAAAATGGCATGATTGTTTTATCTTCATTAAAGAAATAACTTCCGCTGTCGTTGTTGGTATTTCTATGATAAGTCAGTTTTAAACAACAATAATTGGGTATTGTGATCACAACTCCCTGTAATTATCATGCATTACAAGAAATTCAATTTTAACAGTCCATATTTTGACACGGAAGTTAATAATCAGTGGATACCTTTATTCGTTGAAAAGGCCACCAGTAAATTAATGAGTATATACAAAGACATGACGCAATTTTTTTACGGATGTATTTTCTCTTGGTGCTTACAAAATCATAACTACAGTTTTAAATCTAGTCTACTGCAAATTTGCAGAATTATCTAAAGTTGTCAAAACAGAGAAGATGAGTTAATATAAAATGTACAAAGTTTATTCAACTAATTGATTAAAATCGTGTTCAGCTACCGCTGGGAAAACATTTAATTTCATATCAAAACATTCATTTGCCCTATCCAAGATGAAAATTCGTTTATCTTTTTAGTAAAAGAGACTGTTCGGTTTAAGCCGTACAAAATGCAAAGCTGACTAACATGAACTGTGTATGAAGAAAATTAAGAAATTATATGTAAATTTTGAGGCGGTTATCAGTTCTACTTATATGCTTTTCTAAGTTACGTTTTCTTCTTCGTTACAAAATGAATTTGCAATTGTTCTGATTTGTTAATTATTTTCAACCATTTCACACACAACATGCTGCTCAGTTGGTAGACCACACAACTCATGCTAGAAATCACTAGTTCGAGGCTCGCTTAAGTTTAATATCACTCAATTTTTTTGCAGCTATGATGCAGACAGACACGCCGAACATCAAAGCAGAAGTATATCGTCTGTAACTCCTGTTCCTCATTCAGCTGTTGAGACTGAGGAGTGGCAATGGTGGAATGGCGCTTATCGTCCTTCGGAGGGAACGTAAGTCCGTCGGTTCCGATGGTAGGAGATTCCCCACCTGCCTGGTTCATCCACTTCTCGTCCTAGCAAACTCTTTCCTTGGAGTCCACAGTAAAATAATTTAAAGGTGACTTTCGTGTATGTTAGAACGTTACATGTGTAAGGTTTGTATGTGAGTGTTTTCAGTCCATGACGACAGTCCCTCTAGCTGTCTAGTCGACCATAACTGTTACATTAAAGGAAAGTTATCGTCTCTAACGTGGATGTAAACATATTTTCAAATCGTGTTTTTTGATTAGTCGAAAGACAATGGTGCAATGTGCATTTACATTGATAGGACAATCAGTATTGTTTTTGAATAAAATGTACGCCGCCACATTTTCATCACGATATTCAGAAAAATGATATAGTATCGATGATAGTAGCTAAAGCTAAGTTTTTGTGTGTTGGAAGCTGAACTATGGTATTCCGTTGAGGTTGATGATAATTGACAGACTAGAGTGTTACATATTAAAACCGTTTTGGGGCAATATTTTGTTGTTTTGTTGAAAGTTGAGAGCGTGTGGCCGATTATCCCCATCGACTGTTTTACATCCAAGTGTGTATCGTGAATAGATAGATTTCCTACTCTTCACATCTTAACCCAGTTATCGGATGCAGCGCAAATGTGATAGCGCTGTTTGTTCTGCTCCAATCTGTTAAATATTTAAGACCGTTCTACTTCTACACTTCTGCTACTACTACTACTACTACTACTACTACTACTACTACTACTACTACTACTACTACTACTACTACTACTACTACTACTACTACTACTACTACTACTACTACTACTACTACTACTACTACTACTACTACTACTACTACTACTACTACTACTACCACTACCACTACCATACTAATAATAATAATAATAATAATAATAATAATACCACTACTACTGCTACCACTGCCGCTGCTGCACCACCACCACCGCTGCCGCCGCCGCTGCCACCGCCACTACTACCACCACCACCACCACTACTACCACTACTGCCACCACTACTACCACTACTACTACCACTATTATTATTATTATTATTATTATTATTACTTAAGCCATAGCCATAATGTGTGACCGTTGGCGTTTACTATGTTTTCTTGCAACAGCTTGGCCGCCCACAGTCCATACGTCAGTATTCGTGATCCACTGTATGCCTGTATTACAGCGGCAGAATCTTTATTCGTACCCAATCATTAGTTTTCCGATGCGTCCAGCTCACTCGTAATACCCTTCGCCACACCCACATCCTAAAAGTGGTTATCCTTCTCTCATCATCTTTTCTCAGCGTCCAAATCTCACAACCGTAAAGAGCTATGCTCGATACTAGGGTCACAACCAATTTCTTCTTTAACCGGAGGCTAATGCGATTTGACCGCCAAAGGCTTATAATTTGGCTGGTCACAGATCTTGCTTTTGCTAGCCGAATGCTGATCTCAGTGGCTAATAGCTGGTCCATAGTTATATGATAGTTACTAGTGCATGATCATATAAAAAGTAGTTTTCTGTTTTCTTGCACATTATTGATAAATGTCATGCTGGATCGTCCGTTTCATGAACGGCTATACGGCGAAATTTGTATCAATTTTGGTAGTATGTTATATTAGCACTTACAACATGTAATGGTATACGAATCCATGCATCTGCAACACCAACAACATGCGTCATATCTAAGAGAAGCAATTAATTTAGTATTAAAGATTTTTAACTAAGACAATAAAGGAATTAAACAATACGAAAATGCTAAAAACTCCAAAGTTATTTTTGTTTTTGTTCGTCTTCTAGGCATATGCAGGGAAAGCACACGTAAGTCGCATTGACTTGTTTTCAGTGTAAACCCAATTAAATTTGGCAGGATCAAAAGTGGATAAACACCGGGTTAACACCCTGCTCTTTTCAAGAAGTGTTCAGAGAACCAGGCAGAGGTGAAACTCCTGCCATCGGGACAGACGGCTTTACATCCCCTCCGAAGGACGGTGAGCGCCATCCAACTATTGGCCGCTTTTTCTAAAGGTCGGAGGGGGAGAAGGAGTAGTGCAGAAGACAAGCCTCTGCGCTCGATGTCAGCGTATATCGTTCTGCATATTTGTGGAAAAAGTCGCTGGTTAAATCGCTGTTGGACTCGAACCTGGGACATCCAGCATGTCAGTCGCCGTATGCTCAGCCGACTGAGTGTACGACTATTATTCCTACTTTTGAGCTTTCGAAGAAACATAACTGCTACTTATATATTATTTCTTGTGATTTTCATCTGTGCTAGCCTGCATCTGTGTACTTTGCTTCATCGCGTTTATTGCACTAGCCCAATTTCCACAACCATTGAGCCGTGAATAAAGCAGACGTGTAAAGTAAATGCACAGTATACAGGTATATCCCCCTGATAATCCCTAGATGTTACATTTCGTAAATTTGTTTGTAAATTTGTACATAGATAAGATACTACTAGCTGCATCTAATTTTCTGATTCCAATCACCATGTAAATATAACGTTTACTTTGAATAAAGCGAAATACTTTCATTTCCCACAGGACATGACAATTGGTGCGGAAATGATGGGCAAAATATGAGCTAGGTGCAGTTTCTGATTAGTTGAGATTAAACGAGATAAATGAGAAAGAGCAGGTGCCGAACGTACTCTCCGGCATTGACACCAGTTAATAAAGATTACACAAGAAATTGCAGCTAAAGAGGCACCAAGTTCATTGAACTGGAAATGTCTTTCCAGTTTATTGATGATATCGGCCTGTGTTTTTTTTTCCGGCTAACATTGCTCGCAAATACTTTTTTGTAATGCATTTGTAAGGGTGAGTTCGTCTTATCTTCAGGGTCATCAATTGTCCTTGAGGCAATAGCCTTTTCAACTCTTTTCCAGTTTACACAATGACATTTGACACTTAAAAAAAAAAAATTGGAGACTCGGTGACGAGTGTTTTAGATAGAATTAAAGAAATAGTGACATCGAGAGGTTGCTAGCTAGCCATTGAGTGATCATCTCCGGCTTTAATGACACAAGCAGATGAGAGTACATGACTGACCCCCCCCGACCCCCCTGTTCCCCCCCCCTCCCCACCTCCCTTGCTAGCCCATCGCAGATTAACTCCCCAGTACTGGTACTCATCTTATACCTGAGTGGACTGAAGCAAGTAGAGTAAAGTGTCTTGCCCAAGGACACAATGCAGCGCTCACGACGGGTATCAAACCCGGTACCTATCGAATACGATCATGACTCCTTAACCACTGAGCCACTGTAACTGCTTTGAGCTTTATTGCTTTTAAATTTACAAATCTGATAAAAACGGTTAAGATTTTACAGCATTTCTAATTGTGGGGGCTTATTGCGCAATAATTTATGATATAGGCAGACAACGTATGTTTGAATCCATAGTTTATGTAAATCCTTTGTTTACCAATCCTTTCTGATTTTTTTCTTTTTCTTTTCAGGTCAACATCTGATTCTATCCGAGTATTATGAACCTTAATTATACCTCTGCGGCAGCACGTGATCAGTAATGAAGAAATGAAAGTTATAACTGGCTTAAATTGAAGAACACTTTGAAAAAATTACTTATTGAGCTGTGATCATTAGATGATATCACAAAGTTTCCCTAAATTATGAAATACTGAAACTTTGATTGACCATCACTCAAAAACCACACAAGTTTTTTCAAAGAATTAAAGGGCATTTCATTCAATGTGAGATTTAATATCTACTTACTGTGGTGTAGCGGTTATCATACCTGTCCACAGACCACGAGGTCCTGGGTTCAAGCCTGGGTTGGGTAGACACGGCAGTGCACCACAACTGGTTATCAAAGGCCGTGGACATTGACTTGGTTGTCGATGTTATGTCTGTCCGTACGTCGTACCAGTGTTCTCGTCCGGGTCGTATTAAGCGTTTCGTGATAGCATTGTTACTATCATAACCGATTACGCAGGTGACGACCCCGTCATTGTAATTGTGTGTTCACTCGTCGTCGTCGTCGTCGTCGTGTAAGATTTAATGTTGTTTTACATATTTTAAAATGGATACATGTTACTAGACCTTCACTTTTCCATCACCTGATCATACAGGTTTAATTTTTGTAAAGCGTGTGTAAATGAAGGAATTTTCCTTTTGTCATGCATTTGCATTCCACGCGCATTTCACATGATAGAGCTAGGAAGAAACATTCAACTGAAAACAAGAGTTAATATCTTATTCCAGTGTGCTTCTTAATTACAGCAACAGTCTTTATACAGTTATATCCCGGCTCTATAGGTATATTTATTATTCAATTAGCTTTCTTGACTGTTACAATGGATAAACTCATCTCCAAAAAATCTTTTTTATAGCATTGCAAGCATCAACAAAATCGAAAAATGAGTTGCGGTTGTTCGTTATTGTTCGTTTGCTACAGAAAATCGTTTTTGTCAGATACAAATGCGTGATCGCTGCCAGGGGAAGAGTGGTTTGATTAAAGAACGAATTTCGTATCATGAGCCTCTATTTGATTCAAAGCTTTTTACAGTTCATTTGGTCTTCTTTTGAAAGGTGTCATATAATAGGAACCGATCACTTCAGCGAATAGTTTTTATGGATATTTTCTGTGATAAGTTAATGTCCCCGAAAATTACAAGAAAGAGCGCTCAAAGGTGTACAATTATCGGCTTGATGAAACAATGAAATTGCAGCGGCCTCACACGCCTATCTGACTGAGCCATTCTACTGGAGTGCCACGGCCATTAAGGAATAGGCCACACCCACCATAGAAACGCGGTAACTAGGTAAGGCAAACAAACCTCAAATCCGCAATCGTGCATTACCAATGCATTAACAATTAAATGTTCGCGAGGATTGCCGCAAGCTTTGATCCATTTATGACACTTCTCCGGATTATTAGATTTTTAAGCAAAAGAAATTAACAACATTCCGTTTGCTAACCGTTCTTGGTAACGAGAATCGGATTACAAAGCCCGTAGCGGGTCCGTATGTGTAATTTTTGTTCACTATCTTGTCGTTACTCAGTCTGTGTGTGCAGAAATTTGATTTATGCAGTATATTGCATTGACTGCGTCAGCACGGGCCGCTAGCTAGATGTACTGTACCAGTACCGCGTAGGATGTTTGCCCCACTAAGTTGCGCAGATTTTGTTGCTAGGCAAATTCGTGCGGCGATTAGTTGAAAAAACTCAATCATCTAACTCAATCAAACAGTAAGATACAAAGCGAGATATTTAATGAACCGTGAGGTCATTAAGTTTTGAGACTTGACGAGCTTTTGCCAACTTTATTACCTCTTCACATTTTAAGGTTACACCTCTCTCCCTCCCTGTGTGTCTCTCTCTCTCTCTCTCTATATATATATATATATCTCTATATATATATATATATATATCTCTATCTCTATCTCTCTCTCTCTCTCTCTATCTCTCTCGATCTTGATCTCGATCTCGAGTACTGAATAAAACCTTTTGGGCAGAACATTCACCTCCTTTTACTACGTATAGTTTTCTCTCATATTTACAAATAGATTTACATGATTTCACAATAATCTGCAAAATTTCATGCAATAATATACAAGATTACACTTGCATCTCATTGAATCCATATACAGGTAACAAGGGGTCACCAAAGATCAAAATGAAAAAGGTCGAATTTCACGATATTAGCTGAAAATAAATTTCCATACACTCAAAGCATCATCGTCGAACTTGCTTTTTTAAATAATTTAGAGTAACCATGTATTTTTGAATCATGTAGTACCTTTGAATAAACATTCTTCTCTTGCACCATTACAATTGAACTTATCACCAGACAATTTACAAAGATAAATACAAAATTTGGTTAGCAATAAAATACAATTTTCAATCACAATGATTTCCAAGCACGAAGTGCTGGTTTTGATCCTAAGAGAGGTTTTTGCAGAAACTAGAAACAGCATTTACAACAACTTTGTACAGTTAAAAACAGATGGACTTCAGTCTTGTGGAAGGAACAAACATCATTATCATTTACGTTTATTCTTTAAGACCAGATATTTATCAACATGGACAGTAATATCAGTGGCGTAGGAACATTTTTTTTGTTGGGAGGGGGGGGGGAAGAGGGAGGGGGAAGGGGGGGGAAGAGGGGGCTGAAGCTTTATTTCTCCAAGGACCTCGACCCCCATCCCCACCCAGAAGCCTCATTTTTGGCATGGTTTCTTGGGCATGTTTGGCGCTTTGGGCATATTTTTCTCTTTTTTTTCCAAAGAAGAATGAACAAGTGACATTCTTGTTATCTTCTTTTTGAACTCTAACAGACTTGCCGGCAGTAGACATGCGTGCACGTACAAGGGTACGTATAATTTGTTATGTACGTACAACGGTATAAACACATTAGGTGTCACAGATGCCCGCACGCGTATTTTTTTTCCTAGGAGTGTTTAGGCAATTTGCATTGATATCAGTTGAAAATCTTTCTAAATCACTGTCTAATTTTCAACGTAATAAACGCAAATTGCCCTAAACACTCCTAGGGAAATAAAAATTATGCTGCCCGCACTCAGAGTCTGCGGTAGCACGCAAATGTTAGGTTTAATACAGCTTCGATCAGCTCAAAATGAATTTGAGGGTGCTAAGAAGTAATAAAGTCTCCATCAAAATTACATTACCAAGTTATCAAAATAATCGAAGAAATTAGAACATATGACAACATCCTATAAAGTTATATTATTCAAAGTGGGTATAAATAAGTCTCATAAGGGTTTTTTATATGAGAAGTAGAAGGGGGCGGGAGGGAGGGGGATAAAGCAGACTTTATCCCCCCCTTAAATTTTGACTAGGGGAGGCTAAAGCCCCCTCACCCAGCCCCCCGCTTCCTACGCCCTTAAATGATATACAATAAAATTCAAGTTTCTGATTGGTGTACATAAATACACAGTGCGTGCAGTGCGTACTCAATTAGAAACGATGTGACGTGGAAGATATGAACATCGCAACTGAGACGAGAGTCCCTCTTTATACAATACAAATGCTCAGTTGCAACTAAGGATGCCATTAATAGGCCTTAGCAGGGACGCTGGAACCATGTCCCAGAATATATATATATATATATATATATATATATATATATATATATATATATATATATATATATATATATATATATATATATATATATATATATATATATATATATATATATATATATATATATATATATATATATATATATATATATATATATATATATATATATATATATATATATATATATGTATATATATATATGTATATATATATATATATATATATATATATATATATATATATATATATATATATATATATATATATATATATATATATATATATATATATATATATATATATAAAACAAAATAGGAAAAAATGACAATGTCTCTAGCCAACAGATTATTTTAAAAACCAAATATTTCGAAAACTCCTGTTTCCTTCTTCAGTGGTATGAAGTTATATTTATATATATATATATATATATATATATATATATATATATATATATATATATATATATATATATATATATATATATATATATATATATATATATATATATATATATATATATATATATATATATATATATATATATATATATATATATATATATATATATATATATATATATATATATATATATATATATATATATATGTATATATATATATATATATATATATATATATATATATATATATATATATATATATATATATAATATTTATATTTTGGCTATATATATATATGTATATTTCCTATTTCATTTTTTATAAATATATATATATATATATATATATATATATATATAAGATAAGTTTATATATATATATAAACAAATAAAATATAAAAATATGATAATATATATATATACAATTTTTAAAAATATATATTTATATAAACTCCTAAATTTATTCATATATATAAGTCATATATATAAAAAGAAATAGTTTTATATATATATATATTTATATAAAATTTTGTTGGCTAGAGACATTGTCATTTTTTCCTATTTCGTTTTTTATGTATATATATATATATATATATATATATATATATATATATATATATATATATATATATATATATATATATATATATATATATATATATATATATATATATATATATATATATATATATATATATATATATATATATATATATATATATATATATATATATATATATATTATATATATAAATATATATATATATATATATATATATATATATATATATATATATATATATATATATATATATATATATATATATATATATATATATATATATATATATATATATATATATATATATATATAGGAAAATATTTTTTCCTATTTTATATAAAAAAATGTTGGCTAGAGACATTGTCATTTTTTATATATATATATATATATTTTGTTATATATATATATATATATATATATATATATATATATATATATATATATATATATATATATATATATATATATATATATATATATATATATATATATATATATATATATATATATATATATATATATATATATATATATATATATATATATATATATATATATATATATATATATATATATATATATATATATATATATATATATATATATATATATATATATATATATATATATATATATATATATATATATATATATATATATATATATATATATATATATATATATATTATATATATATATATATATATATATATATATATATATATATATATATATATATATATATATATATATATATATATATATATATATATATATATATATATATATATATATATATATATATATATATATATATATATATATATATATATATATATATATATATATATATATATATATATATATATATATATATATATATATATATATATATATATATATATATATATATAGGGAACACCCCTGAGGAAGAAAAATAAATACCCCTTGAGATGGCGTCTTTGGCCCCAGGGAGGGAGAGTGTCCCTGGGGAAGGGGATGGGAGAGCGCCCTTGAGAAAAACCCTAAAAAAATTGCACATCCCTTCTTTCTACTAAAGTTCATATTGATATCAGGACTAGTGTCAACATCGACTGAAACAATTATACCTTAGTACTCGAAATTATTGTCATTGTTCCAGGCAAAAGGAAAGGTACCGCTAATTATATCATTAAATCGCCTTTTTGAACCAAAGGACAGTAAGTGAATACTTCTCGTAATTTATTCGTAAAGCAGATAGTAAATATAAACAAAATCGATGTTTGTGTACTCTTTTAAAGAATCTCGATCGGTTCCATCCAAGGAGAAAATAGAAAGGAAAATAACTTTAATAGTTATACCATTTCAAAAAACCTAAGAGTCAGATAAGTGTAAGAAGAATGAGTTATAATTAAGAAGTCATGCACCAGGGTCAATTATATTTTTATTTTTCTAAAAAATGCTGAAAGCCAAGTACCTGACTGCCTGAGCCATGCATAGACGGTGATCTCATGAAACATGAATCCTCAATGCGTTTTGCTGGAGATTAATGTATATCTCCCCCAACAGTTGCGAAAAAACAACTTATCCCTGAACAAAATATATATAAAAAAAAACTCTTCAGAATTGAATGGGACCCCATTGAGCCCATGGCCACCTAAACGAGTCCATTGGTCCAATGGAGATTCTCAGAGGGTATTTTAACCCAATTCCCCCCCCCCCCCCCTTCCCGGTTCTATAGTTCTCTTTGAACGGGTGTCAATGTAAAATTTCTGCTGGGATTATGTCACCATCGTACCGATGAGATACCGACGAGCATCTCGTTAAACAATCTGTCTGAATTTGCCACAATTGTCTGATTAACCATAAATATCCCCTGTACATTTAAAGAAGAGAACAATACGTTTTCAAATTTACCACCGATTTAAAACTTTTCGGTATAAGATCACCAATATAACTTTAACAATTAATGCGTTGCTTCAAGGATTGGTTTGTTGATAATAGACTTCATTCGTTTTCCAATTATACTGAGACCATCTTCTTTGTATATAGTTGCTCTGTTATCCGTGGTTTTTATAATCAACTGATAGCGAAAATGTAAGTGTGGTTACGACCTAAACTTCTTAACTCCTGTTCATTTCATTTTGGGGTATCTGGGTATAGAGTTAGAGTACAATTTACTTTTGATGCAACTTGTATTTTTGTAAGCCGCATTTCTTCACGAAATGAATAAATGTAAAAATAAAACAATGTAAACAAATTATTGTTCCCTAAAGACAGTCGGCAAACTCAATAACCTTGCTCCGTTAAAACAAAAAGCTCTTACACCACTTTCAGTTCATTTCCAACTCTTACATCCTACAAATAGCCATCATTTTTAAGTGTATATATCTGACAAAATATTTGCACAATTAAAAGACCTGCATACTTGTTTTGATATTTGTCTTCACTAGTGTAGAAAACGGTTGTCAGAGGTACTTTGAATTCCATTGGCTCTTCTCATGCACTCCCCAGTAGGCTTGGCAAGAATTGATAAGTTTAAAATGACCAAAGGATAGCTTTCATGCACTTACCTCGAAATATATTTCGAGTGGCAATTTTACAAGAAACGACTGAATTTAAAAACTAATAGGTATGGAAACAATACAAATAGAGTCCGCGACGTAGGTGTCGTATTTGTTTATATATTTACTGATACCTGCATAAATTAATCTTTCTGAGTTAGATGATTGACAGCTTTTTCAACCAATCACAGCATGAATTTGCCTAGCAATAAAATCTGCGTAACTAAGTGTGGCAAACATCCTACGCACTACTGGTACAGTACAACTAGCTAGCAGCGCGAGCTTATGTAGTTAATGCAATTTACTGTACAAAACAAATTTATGCACAGACAGACTGAGTGACGTCAAAATGGTGAACGAAAACTGCGCTTACGGGCCCGCTGCGGGTTTCAAAATCTGATTGCTGTTACCTAGAATACTTAGCAAACTGAATTTTGTTTATCCTTTTGCTAAAAACTATAAAGATCCGGAGAAGTGCCATAAATGGATCAAAGCTTGCGGCAGGCCTCGCAAACATCTAAATGTCAATGCATTAGTAATGCACGATTGCGGATTTAAAGTTTGTTTGTTCCATCTAGTAACCGCGTTGCTATGGTGGGTGTGGCTTATTTCGTAACTCAGAGACGTTAATTGGTTAAATTCCCCCATGAAAGCGCAATCATGCATTGACCGTATTGCTTAACCTGTTAAAGACGGAAACAAAAATACTAAAAATTAAAGTGATGGAATATTGAGTTAAAATTTTAAATCATTATACCATCTTTTTTAAAAACCTTCTCAGCATATTGCATCTTTGGTAGTAACGTATTCCAATCAAATCGATTTAAAACTGCTCAATATTGTAAAATGTATGATACGGTTATTGTTGATGGCACATAGGATTGAATGTAATTTTAACGCAGAGAAGATGGTTTTTAGTCATGGAAGTCTCATAGTTATTTACAAAGGTTTTCCGCAATAGTTACAACCCCAATATATAGCTGGGACAGGCTGAGACTATAGTCTAATTAGATAGTGTCGCTTGAGACTATAGTCTGATTAAATAGTGACGCTTCAATGCTCGATGTAAATCGAGGAAACATAATAAAATACTGTCTAAGGATACAAATACCAAAGCTAAAAGCTATGGATAAGTGGGGAATGTTAAACATATGACTGTATGAGGACGAAAGAAACAATAGGAAAATGACATGCGAAACTATCCCTTTACAATGAATCAAATATTAGCATTGACTAATACAAAAATAGGCCCTATAAAAAAGAAGTATAAGTACAGCATCAGTCAGACTGTCAGAAAGGACGAAACAAACTACAGAACTGAGCGTAAACATGTGTACGCCCAGCACTACAGTTTGTTCGGTATGCAGTTTAACAAACAGACAGACAGAGAGGAACGAACGGCAAGAAATCATAGAATGAAGACACTGCACGGTTTTGCTGCAATGAACGGACAAATCTGCAATGAACGGACAAATTCATCATCAACAATGAAAACCAGGATTGCAAGTGACGAAGATAGATCCAAGTGATGGAGGATATTCACTTGATCGGTCACGTCACATCCGGGAGATAACGTCATTTGCTGGAGTGAAAGCAAACCTTTGCGCGATACAGTGAGAAAGTTCGTATGCGATTACTGTGTGCGGTACGTATGGCATGTAAACAAACACAGCTGATCGTTTTGTTTTCAATCCAATGTGGGGTGAATGCGCGCGGTTGCTATGCGGTCTGATGACCTCAGGTCACATTTCCGACCAAGTGAATAAAGCTTGTGTTATCTCATGCCTGAGAAGCATGGATATGAATAAAACCAACATGCAAAAGATGTCTTTCAAAATGACTCTCTGGCATGCCTGGGAAGAATTACGAATGAAGATGAACGTGGCGAAACACAGGGTAATGCAGAACTGCGCTGCACTAACACGAATACTATCAGCTGTGAAGTGGGGGAGGGGAGATGAACTTGGCATCATACTCTTTGACTCGGAAAGGACCAAAATTATTTCTGAAATACCGCTCTAATCTGGCAAACCGATGGCGAATGGACAATAGAACGCACCAAAACCACTTGTATGCGAACAATCACTTTGCATTCATAGAATGACACCAGAACTGCCACAAATGACGGAGACAGCTAGAGAACGACAGCTAGAGAACGACAGCTAGAAAAAGATATCTTGAGAAAGACAACTAGACAAAGACAACTAGACAAAGAGCTGAACAGAAATAGAAGAGCACCGTGGCCTTACGTGCCACGTGACACGAAAGGTATACGTAAAGTTAGGATTTCGAACAAAATTCGTTGTTTTTGTTTCTCTGCTATATGGTGTCAAAGTAAAGCGGGAGAAGTTCACTCTAATATCGTATATCCTTCCACCATTTAACTATTGGCATAATGGGCTTGTGATTGTCACATGCCTGAACAGTATTACTGAATTTGACTATACAATTTATTGCAGAAACATGTTCTATCTCGAGTTGTCAGTCTCACAACAATATTCAGAATTTGCTCAGTTTTAATCATCTCGAAAACTACCGATTAAATTCGAGCTTAATTTTTTTTTATAAATTTGAAGAAAAATAGTTCGTAACAGCTTAGAGCAATTGCTGAAATCATCGAAGCAAGAAATGGCGAAGTATGCGTGGGATATTAAAGGTATATATTGACGTGCAATGGCAACAGTAGCTTACTCTGTTTAATATCTATCACAGGAGGAAAACGTTTCATCAAAATATGACAAACACTGACCATATTACACCCTTTTTTAAATTTCAGGCATAAGTCAATATGCAAATTTTGTGATGTAATACATGTATTTTCTTTTCAATATCCTTTGTTTTTTTAAATGTGTATCGTTATTCTTTAAAGTGGTGCAGCAAATCCTGATCAAAAGCTTTTGAGTCTTTGCCACGCTTCCCGTAACATTTTAGCTGAAAGAAACTTTGCCATCATTTTCATTACTAAGATTTAGGAAGCTAATTTTAAGAATTAAAAACTGATCAAACTTTGATCAGCCCCAAAGACTTAAAGTGCTTCTTTCAAAATTCAAACACTGATCGTTCTGCTCAGATTGTAATACTTCATCCAGCTACATCCATAGATGTAATACCAGGATGAAATATTTGACACCGAAATAATCAGATGATCCTGCAAGGTCAAATCAGCAGGTAGTGACATATGTACGAAATACAGGAAAAACATCAATACTAACAGCCTTAACCTTAATATAGTTTGATAACTATCAAATGAACTCCAATGTGAGACGTGACTTGTCATATTGGTCCTACTTTCACTTCTATTTCGACAAATATCTTGACAGTTACCAGTTACTCTTAACCCGCCCCCCGTCATCATTCTTCCGTCATCTAACCATTGGCATAATGAACTTGTGGTTGTCATATGCCTGAACAGTATTACTGAAACTGACAAGAAAACAAAGCTTTAACAGTTTAATATCGAGAACTACAGACTAAATTCAAGCTTTCAAAAAAAATCCAAACTTGAAGAAAAAAGTTATCGTGACAGTTGAGAGCAATTTCTGAAATCAATGAAGCAAGAAATGTCAAAGTGTTCGTGGGCTGTTAAGGATGAAATATTTGACACCGAAATGATCGTGTTAAATCTTAAAAAGGTGAAATCAGGTAGTGACTTATATAAGAAATACAGGAAAAACATCAATACTAACAGGCTTAACCTTAATATAGCCTCGTAACTATCAAATGAGCTACAATTTGTGGTGTAACTTGTTATACCTTCATTTACATTTTGACAAATATCTTGGAAGTTACCAATTAGGATACAGAAAAAGTGTGACGCCGTAATTTTGTTACATTCGCTGACATACGTCTTATTGCTGTCATGTATTATAAATCATCATGTCATGCAGAAATATGAAGCCAAGCCGAAGTTACAAACACGATAATTGGAATGAGAGACATACGGGAATGGATTAGAGAACAAGAAGAAAACCCAATCTCTCCTTCGAAACTTGAACAACTTGCAAACTTCAGAAGAAAAGAAATTGTGTTTGGCCTGATAAGACAACATGGTCTTAAAAAGTATGGAAAAACTCAATAGTTATGGTTTATAATTTCACACATTTCGCTTGAAAAGTGAATGAAATTCTGCAAAAAATTCTCATACAAAAATATATACCGGAAAACCTACACAATTTGTTTCCAACCCTTCACAATTCCCAAATAATGAGGACATGTAACCCCGTAGCTGTATGAGGAGACATAATTATTTGTATTGATAAATGCCATTTGGGATAACAAGAAATTGACAGTTCTACAGTTCGCACGAAGATGGCAGTCTACCATAGGTTGTGCTAAGCACTCTGCTGTGTATATGTGAATTGTTTAGGCCCTCGAATATATACCGGCAAACTAACCCTATTTGTCTCCACCATTCCCCAAATAATGTGTGCAAGAGAAAAAAAATTCGAAGCAATAAATATAATCAAAGGAATATTCTCATGGAATTTTATTTTTTCATACACAATAGAGAACAATTTTAGAAACAAAGTGGTGGAAAAACTATGTTAATATTTTCTTCCGTTTAGAAGTTACGAAATTTTAAAATAATTTTGAATTTAGACAAAAGTGACTGATTGGCAACATCTGTGATGTCATAGAGACAATTTTAACAATAAATCTTTTGTATTTTTTTAAGAATGATTTGCCCATGGTACTTTTTTCGACAGAAAATCCAGTTAACCATTCCCGCATCCTGTGAGTCCTGGGACAAGGCGCGAACCCTACAGTTTCCAATCCTCTTTCTGCCTATACTTGACATTCCCCGCCCCACCGTCCTGTATAACAATATAAAAACAAAATCATAAGGGTCACGCTCATTTATCTCCCATAAGCTCCGCCCCTACAACCTTCAGCAACATACCAATCACCTACAATCAAGCTGGCGTGGTACCCAGCCCATTACGGCACCCCTCCCCCTCCCCCTCCAAAGGAAGAGCAATAGCTAGTTCAATCGCATAATCCCCCATCTCCCGCGGCAGGCGATTAACTCGCCAGGCGTCAACAAACCGCTATTTCTGACTCGCGCAATCATTTACATGTAATTGCAACATGAATGTCACATATAGGCAGAAAGAGGATTGGAAACTGCAGAGATCGCGCCATGTCCCAAGAATCACAGGATGCGGGAATGGTTAATTGGATTTTCTGTCGAAAAAAGTTCTATGGGCTTGACGCATGAGAGACAACTGCAAAATGTAGTCATGCACTCCACTTGTATGAATTGGTCGATAAGTGCCATGTAAAGAAAAAATTTAATCCGCAATATTCATATTTATGCCGCGATAGGTATCTGCCGGCTCGAAGCAGCATGCACCGCAAAATAAATGCTGGATATATGAAGAAATAATGTATTAATATTATTCATACTTTTTTTTTGCAGGTATTTTTGTATTGACGTCACGTGATATTTGTGCATATCTTAATATTTATGAATTCTCTAGAAAATGTAAATTTTTGGCGGGTTTGAGTGTCATCGCCACGTGAAAATTGTGCATGTTAAAGATTTTTGAAAGATTATTGCATATTTTCATTATAAACATTTCAGTTTTCAAAGGATACTTGGCTTCAAATCGGTCTCGACAAATACTGCAAGAAAATTTCAAACAGTGAATTTTATAATTTGTCTTTCTGGGTCATATTTTTTCACACTGTATATTTTTGAATTTTGAAAAGCATAAAGGCCAGATATCATTATCATGGGCAGTAGTATACAAATCAAATTACACAATTTACTACAACCAAACAATACCCACCACGAACAGACGAAAGTGACCAGCACATTGTAGATGCACAAAATGCATACATTTTCTACTTAATTACAAACGATCCACAACCGGATATGACATATGAATATAGCAATTTTACGAGTTGAACTGAGACGAGAATCTTTCTTTAAAGTATACAAAACGTTTTTTTTATTTTTTTTTCCCGGCGGTCTTTATGTGTTGCCGTAACGTGACGATTGTGCATATTTTTATTTGCTTAAATTAACAATAATCTACTAGTATAGAAAAAATGAAAACCATTTTTGAGCGGGATCTTTATGTGTTGCCGTCGTCATATGATAATTGTTCATCTTTTGAAGAGTTGCATATTTTGAAATTGTAGAAAACGTTTGGCGCGATTCACAACATTATGGCAAGAAATTATAAATTTGAAACTCTCGAAAAGTCATTTTTTCATATTGTGAAAATCGATGGATAGAGTAAATACGCCTTTTCGTCTTTTTAAAATTGAACATGTCGCTTGTTCCGTACTAAGTAAAGATCATGTGATATTTGCGCATTTTTTTAAATTTCCAAAAGATAAACCTAAATATCAAAGGATACAGCAGGTTAAGGACAAAAGCAGTCGGCCTCCTCTCCCACACCCCTTTTCCCCCACACCCCTTTTCCCCACACCACTCCCCACTCCCTCGCATCTGTTTTAAAGTCAAATAAAGAAACAAAAAGATTTTTGGCTAAATATGGCCCAATTTTTAAGCTTAAGCTTGAATTATTGAAGCTAACTTAGATTTGCAAGCCTAACACTTAGTTTTCCAACCTTAACTCACGTTTCGAGTCTAACACTGATATTGTTAGCCCTAGCGCAAATTTTTAAAACCTGACTATGAAATTTCAAACCCAAACATGCTTTAAAAGCCTAACACTGATATTTGTTTTTATCCCTAACGCAGATTTTTAAGACCTAAGCGTAAAAGAACTCACCCATAAAGAACAATTTTTAAGCCAAACACTAATTTTTCTTAACCCTAACACAGATTTGTAGGACCTAACAGTAAAATTTCAAACCCTAGCGCATATTTTGAGGCCTAAACGTAAAATTTCAAACCCTAACGCAAATATTAAGACCTAACCGTGAAATTTCAAACTCTAACGTGCATGTTTAAGCTTTAGACTAATTTTTTGGATCCTAACGCCGATTTGGAAGAAGTAACCGTGCAATTTTAAACCCAAGCTTGCATTTCTTAAGCCCAACGCAGATTTTTAAGACCTAAGCATGAAATTTCAAACTCTAACGCAAATTGTTGTAGTCCAAAACTGAATTTTTAAGCCCTGATGCGGATTTGTAATCATATACATTACTGGAAGATACGACGTATTAAGCGACATGATTTAAAAAATTGGACTGTCTGTGTGTATGGGTGCGTTTGCTTTGATATTCATTTGAGGACCTTGATCTGACAACACCAATCGTTTAAGGACCCAGGTCGCGTTTGAGGACCTGAACACACGTCCTTAAACGTTTTTGCTATAAACAAGAAAATCTTTCATTTAAGATGGCGCTAGAGAAGTTGTACAGATGTCCTTAATGAACGGGTTGAATCTGACATCTAATTTCACACTATCTTCAAAGTGCTCAGATTCCACACTGATTTATTTCTTAAATGGATTGCGCCACAACTGGTTAACACATTTACCCGCTGATTCGCCACGAGTCCTAAGTTGTTTAGTTAAACTGAAAATTATGTAACACATACAGAAGTCCTTAGATGAATAGCTGTACTATCAGATATTGTTCAGGGTCCTTACTTGCTTAACAAAACCTAAAACTTTGTTTTATGTCCTTAAAAAGATAACATACTAATTTTGTTTACTTTTCAAGTCCCCTTACCCTACAAGCAATTAAGTATGATAAAACAACAATTTTTTCAGCTCCACTACTTCATCATTGGTCTGTATCAAATGGATAGTTTCATACCAAGGTCCTCGATCAGTATGTGAAGTATGTATATATGTGTGTGTGTGTGTGTGTGTGTGTGTGGCGGGGAGGTGGGGGAGTATGGTGGGGGGATCATACAATAAGCATACAAAAGATATAATAGGAGAAAGGAGGGCGCCTCTTCCTCCCCCAAACAAAAATCCCGCATCCGTACGCCCTCGCCGCTTGAATCCCATTAAAACTTTCTTTTGATCATATCCAAAGGTTTAGGGAAGCCAACAAATGTCACATTCAAAGGTAAGTACTGGTGATCCTGATTTTTGTTGTTTTCAAATTTTCATATTTTTTTACATTGGTTATGTCTCCTTTTACTAAGTTTACAAAACTTTCAAAAAACTTGAAAAAGTGGACAATGGTCCATATTCATTGCCATTTCTCTCTTCTATAAAATAACTTAATAATGATATACTACCATAATGCAAGCAGTACTATCTTGAAATGTACGCTCATACTTTTAAAATATACCTTAAATATTAGACAGTTATATGCAAATAAACTTTTAATAACTCTTTATTCCCACTTTAATTATTAGTTCAATAGTGTAATTATAAAGGGAAACTCGGAACAAAACAAAAGTATTCAAATTTAATTTGAAAAGCGACGTCTTTTTACCCTACTCAAGCTTCATCTTTTGCGCACCAGTGTGGCTTGTCAAACTCAGACGATAGAGAAGAAATAATTGCCTGTTATATTTCTAATCGCAGTAATCGGTCAGTATCTTTTGAGTGGAACTGATAGAACAATTAATTAAGTCAATTTATTTGAAAGTATATTAGATATGAAAGATAATAGTGATTATTATCATATTTATTATGCTTGTGAAGATAAGCATAATTTTGTTCTTACTTTACTTTTTATAATTTGTAACATACGGTTTCCACGAAATTTCCTGCGGTTTTGCAAAATAATTTACTTAATCGATATTGATGTAATGATTGTGGCGCGAAATAGCGCACTGCATATGCATGTGCACTAATTTGCCAAAGTTTCTCATCCATGTACTTCAAAAACAGTTTTTGGCGGTGATTTTAGTTACTTTTATCGAAGTATTTACTTTTCATTCTGTAAAAATCGTCTGACGAGCTCTTCAAAGTACGGTCAAAGTTAAAACACTGCTGTTATTGCCAGAGCTATAACATTTTAGCTGAAATAATATGTTTTAGATTATTTCTATAGAATGAATTAAGATAATACTAATAAAGTACAATTATATATAGGCCTAATCCAAACATTTCTTGGTGTTTTATTTTTTTTTCACACAGTTTTCATACTATTCAAAGGAGAGCAGCCAGGTTCTGTATGGCAGACTACTCTTATAAATCTAGTGTAAAAAACATGCTTTATAAATTAGATTGGCCCCTGCTTAAAACAAGAAGATACAACACCCGGCTACATATGCTATATAAAATCAATAACAATCTTGTCGCCATCAATAAAGATGAACTTATCCCCACTGTCAGAACTAATACAAGAAATAATCATGACCTTAATTTCCAGGTTTCCTATGCTAAAAAGAATGTATATGAACACTCTTTCTTCCCTCACACACTAAAGGATTGGAATGCTTTACCGTCAGACATTGTACATGCACTAAGTCTCAATTGTTTCAAAGCTAAACTTACCAACACTTGTATTGCTAACTAGTTTTTTTTTAATGTTTTTTACTCATACTTTTTACGCTCTGTTGGCGTTTATGTCCTCTTGAAGGATTTTTGCCGACTTAACCGATTCAGATTCAGATAAAACTATTCAATAAAATTATATAAATAAAAAAATATTGTCAGCAAAAAATCAACCTGCAGTTTAGTGGAACATCCTAAAACTTATTTGCAAACGTAATTAAACAGTTTATCACAAAAGTGTAGTGACTAAGAAAGATGGCGACAAAATTAACACAATAATAATAATTTTAATAATGATCATAAGTCATAAGGTGCAACACTTCAACTTTAATATCAATACTGCCACTGGACATCGCCATAGCATTTTGTCCATCATGTGTGACTTAAGGTGTGGTGTGCAACAATCACAAGCAATGAAATAAGATATTAGCTCTTAAACTGAAAAGTTCACACATGTACAGTTAAAAACACAATGCAACAATATATATGTTACATGAAAGCAGGCTGTAGGCACGACTGCCGGATTCATATTGACCATACTGTAGGTTTGGATGAAATTTTAAGGTAGGCCTACACCTACCTAGTGAGATAAACATCTCACTCAGTATGCCCTACATGCTACACACTACTTGCAATACTGAGTGAGACAACCTAACACAAACTTTCATTGGGATTTTCATTTTGACCTTTCATACGACCAACACTTTTACAAATTATGATAGCAAAACCATTAAAAATAGTACTGACGAGCTACCAATTTGATGACAATAATAATGTAAACTTATTAAATACATTTTTACTCTCCTTATAAACAACAAAATAGAATGAAATTGAATGATTTTCGGAGCTAATCGTTTTACCTTGATAACTTTGTCCGTCCGACTCGCGACGGGCGTACACAAGTAACGCACATCTCAGGCCAGATTATGCCAGAGAGCGTTACTTTTGAGATATTCGCACTTATGATCTTGCCTCGAGAGACAACAAGTCACCAGCACGAAAAAAGTTTACATCATATATTACGATGGAGGAGCATGTTTGATATGCAATAAAATATCATTTGTGGGAAATAAAATATATGTGGCAAAATGGTAAAAAAATATTGGGGAAAAGAATTTAGGCCTATACAGCTAAAAGAAAGTCTAGCTTAGTGAATACTTGTTCTTCAGGCAGTTATTGCATATTTGATTGAATGAATTTCATGTCCATGTCGTGATGCTCAATACATAAGTGTAGGAACGAGGAGGCAGGGGGAAAGTGCCCCACACAAAAATGAATAAAGTTCCCCTTTTGAAAATAAAAAGTTCACTTCAATAACAGTCAAAGGTGCGAGAATTTGTGGCGGAATTTGTGGACAATTAAAAAAATATTACAAAGTGCCTTTTAAAATGAATACTGCTTGGGCTCGGAGGTTCTATCTACTAAGAGGGGGGGGGGGCTCATTTATTATAACAAAATTAAGACAATAAAAGTCAAAGGTTTGGGGAGGGGGAATCACACTAAGATGCAGAAAATAATCTTACAAAAGGTACAAATTCGGGAACAGTTTGGGCGAGGGGGTGGCTTTCCTTTCAATTTCCCTCTCAAATTCCGCTTGTGTACATGAACAACAGTGACCGATATGGTTAATTATCCTGTTTACATTCACCATTATAATAAAATTAAGACGATAAAAGTCAAAGGTTTGGGGAGGGGGAATCACACTAAGATGCAGAAAATAATCTTACAAAAGGTACAAATTCAGGAACAGTTTGGGGGAGGGGTGGCCTTCCTTTCAATTTCCCTCTCAAATTCCGCTTGTGTACATGAACAACAGTGACCGATATGGTTAATTATCCTGTTAACATTCACCATCTGGTATCTGTTACATATTGTTGTCAGACCTTGTTCATACTTTCAACATTAAAGCTTTGTTATTACTGATACGCACGCTAGTTGTTCGATTTAGTGGTGTATGCCCTCGGATTCTTTTGGCACTTGGATGCTCTCAGTGTTTTCAATTAATTAGGTCCAGACACTTCAACGCTTTGTACAGTAAACCATCGCAGAGAAAGATCAGTGAAATAGTTTCTTATTTTAGCCAATTTACAATAGCCTTTGAGGTTTAAAACGTAGGTGCCCATTAATATAATGTCTTTTTTTAGTATCTTCATGCTATTTTTACATAGTAGAACAAATTTTTTAACTTATAATTACAAAAGGCAACAGCCACAAATTCGTCGCGGAAAGGCTTATTTTAAGCTGTGCGTCGTCAATATTTGGTTACGCTATTAGGTTGAGCAATGCAAACGTTTTACACTTTGTAATTTGCACAACATTTTCTGACTGTACAGCTGATGCATATGGCTACAGTACACAGTCCATGTGGGACATGGGATGCCATGTGGGACATGGGATGCCATGTGGGACATGGGATGCCACGTGAGACATGGGGTGCCACGTGGGACATGGGATGCCACGTGGGACATGGGATGCCACGTGGGACATGGGATGCCACGTGGGACATGGGATGCCATGTGGAACATGGGATGCCACGTGGGACATGGGATGCCACGTGGGACATGGGATGCCACGTGGGACATGGGATGCCACGTGGGACATGGCATGCCACATGGGACATGGGATCCCACGTGGGATAGGGATGCCTGGGTTCATGGGACATGGGATGCCACATGGGACATGGGATGCCATGGGGACATGGGATGCCACGTGGGACATGGGATGCCACGTAAGACATGGGATGCCACGTGGGACATGGGATGCCACCTGGGACATGGGATGCCACGTGGGACATGGGGATGGGATGCCACCTGGGACATGGGATGCCACCTGGGACATGGGATGCCACCTGGGACATGGGATGCCACCTGGGACATGGGATGCCACCTGGGACATGGGATGCCACGTGGGACATGGGATGCCACCTGGGACATGGGATGCCACGTGGGACATGGGATGCCACGTGGGACATGGGATGCCACGTGGGACATGGGGTGCCACGTGGGACATGGGGTGCCACGTGGGATATGGGTTCATGGGACATGGGATGCACATGGGACATTGGATGCCATGTGGGACATGGGGTGCCATGTGGGACATAGGATGCCATGTGGGACATGAGATGCCACGTGGGACATGGGATGCCATGTGGGACATGGAATGCCACGTGGGACATGGGAAGCAACGTGGGACATGGGATGCCACGTGGGACATAGGATGCCATGTGGGACATGGGATGCCACGTGGGACATGGGATGCCAGGTGGGACATGGGATGCCATGTGGGACATGGGATGCCACGTGGGACATGGAATGGGATGTCAAAAAAGATTCAATGTTCATCAGTGTTATTATTGTTCTTGTGGTATTTTCACATAAAAATTTTATATGGTTCCAGAAAATAAAGTATTATTTTCCATCACTGCAGAAGATGGCTGATGTCTTTAGATAAATCCTTCAAAGCTAGATGTGATGAAGTATTAAACTTATGTGAAATTGATCTGTCTGGATGTTGACACATAATTTGATCATTTTGCCAAACTACATTGTTAATATGTCATGTTTTTAACTATTAAAATTGAATCTCTGTATTTTGTTTCTCTTTGGCGAAAAATTTGTGTAGAAGCTCAAACCAAGGTTGTCACTGCAACACTCGATACAATCTTTTTGCACATAAGTTTACATCATATGTTTACCCCATTAATATGAGGACATTCATTTGTATTAATTCCCAAGATGTTATGGATAAGTTAAATTTCTTTTACAGAAAAAGCTTGAGGCATTTGTGTAAATGTAAAGCTTTGTACCAAAAATTACAGAGTGTTTACTCAAATTTTATTGTTGTTTACAATCAAGCCAACAAGCAGTTAATAGAAAGATAGCATAAATTGGGACTGTAATTTTGTTTACTTTTCAAGTCCCCTTACCCTACAAGCAAATAACAATGATAAAACAACAATTGTTTCAGCTCCACTACTTCATCATTGGTCTGTATCATTGAGTCCTCAAATGGATAGTTTGGTGCCAAGGTCCTGATCAGTATGTGAAGGACGTATGGGTGTATGTGTAAGTGTGTGTGTCTGTGACAGCAAGCTTTTCAGCACAATATCTCAAGAATGATATAATGGATTCATGTTATATGTGGTACACAGATAGCCCATGGTCTGTAGATCTGCCCTATTGCTTTTAGGTGGTGATGCATATTAATGAGTAAATGGGCTTAAAGTTAAAATCTTGAAATGCTCATATTTTAACAACCATATATCTGTTTTGTTTTATATTTGGCATAATTATGATGTTAGCTACTGTAGTTTGTACATGTTCATTGTATACAAACGTTTCATTTAATATGCTTAGTGAGGTGAGGCTTATTATGATTTTGCTGAAAACACCTTGTAAACCAACATCTCAAGAAAGATAAACTGGATTCACGTCATGTGCGGTACATAAATAGCCCATGGTCTAAAGATTTGCTCTGTTGATTTTGGTGATGTCATATATATTAATGACTAGGTGGGGCCTAATGTAAAAGTCTTAAAATGCTCATATTTTAACAATGGCATGTCTGTTTTGTTTTATATTTGGTGTAATTATGATATAAGCTGGTGTCTACATGCTCTTGGTATAAAAACGTTGACTTCCATTAACATACATACTGGGCAGGGCTTAATATGATTTTGCTGAAAAGAGCTTGTAAACACGATATCTTAAGAACGATAAGCTGGATTCATGTTGTATGTGGTACACAGATAGTCCATGGTCTCTGTATGTACCCTATTGGTTTTATTGGTGATGTCATGCATACAAATGACAGTGGCAGCAGAAGGAAAAAATATTGGGGGCCCACTGAACACGCGTAAATCCATTTCAAAAAAGTTGTCCGTTAAGGTGACACCGCTTTTGGCATGGGGTCCAGGGGCCCAGTTAAGGGCTTGCCCAGTAGGGGTCCAGGGGGCGAAGCGAAGCCCTTGGAAGCTTTCCCAAAATTGACATTTGAAGGGCAAAAACGTTTTTTACAATGCATAGGAAGAAAGTATATTATACAAGTCGAAATTCATTTCGAAGAGAGATATAATATACAATGTACAAAAAACTAATCATGAAAATGCATAATGTGGAAATATAATGTTTTATTGTTCACGTTTCTGTGCATAGATATAGGTCTATGGTCACTCTTTGAAAAATATGTGTAGTGTAAAAGAAAAATTGTTTGATAAACTTCAAATAATTTACTATGAACATGTGTAAATTTTGTCAAACTTTTAAAACGTACCTGTTCTACACCTCGCCCGCTATCTCTCGCCCCCTCTATTTCTCAGTGTCTTAGTTTATGTATTAAATACAATATCGCACAAACTTTGTATTAATATATTACTAATAGATTATTTTACATTTTCAAACTTTTTCTTTGAAGAACACCTTTTTTCTGAGAAAGTGGTCTTTTGAAATCTAAATACATAATAAGCAATTGGAATTTCAAAGCTTGTTGAAGTTCCGGAATGGTTCTGACCATTTGAGCGAATTTATATCCTTCTCTCGGGAAAAAACACCTGATGTAGAGAACGTTACGTTCCCATTTAAATTTTTCTGAGGTGCAGGAATGAAGTGCCCTTTATACAATAAAACGAACCCCCCTCTCAAAAGTCCTGGCTACGGACCTGTATAAAAAAATAAAAAATCTATTTGGACTCTTTTGGAATATTCTCTAAAAAGTTCAGCTATTTGAAAACAAAATTTTACTGCAAAATTAACATAATGAAACGGGCTGCTTTTAATTCATAAAGAACAGTTAGAGGTCTTTAAACACTTATGATTTTGCCCATGTTTTATGATTTAAGTGAGCAACCTAACTTTCCAAAATGTTAGAAAATAAATATATCCTCTTGCAGGTATTAGGGTGTTTCAGCTGATGTCATGAGGTCACGTGACTTTGTTTACATCACCATTTTGTAGGGCGAGAACAATCGTTTGCTGTACACTTATTTAGACTTACAAACGCTTGCATGTTGTTGTACAAGATAATTTTTGTCAGATAATTATGCCGGAATCTTGCTGTGCTGTTAGTTGCACTAATAGATGTGTGCTAGGGAATACAAAGATGTTTTTTCAATTTCCATCTGATCGACTTTCGAAGTGGGTTTCTACTGTACAATGCAACGTCTTTTACCCTATAGGATTTGCACTTTATGCCAGGTATGTAGGCTTTGTCTGCGTGTAATGAACAATCAGATGGCGTTCACGTCAAAGTTACTCTTCGTATACCTGGTGAATATATTAAATGTTAGGAAAGTATGAAGTGAAATTGCCGCTGCGAACAAAAACATTAAAATTCGCTGAACTGGTAGGCAGGTTAGCAGGCAATATCTTTGTTGTACGTGTGATGTGACTGAGCTGTGTGAAGACGTGTGAAACACAACGATGCTTGTCTGGCAAAATGGCTTTCAGTTGAGTTAGAGTCATATGATGAAATCTCTCTATAGGCCAATGGTCAATAGTACCAACATCCAATAAAGCCTGCCTATAACGTGTTCGAATCAGGCCAGGGAAGCGAGTTGTCATTGATCAGTCAGGGGGGTTCATTACAGAAAATGTGTTACAAAAACTTTGAAGTTTTTGTTTGTATAATTGAAGACTGCATGATCTAGGCTATCATATAAAGAGAACATATGAATTAAATCTCAGGGTGATTAAACATATTACAAATGATTATTGAGGGTTCGCCACTCCCACATTAAAATTATTGGGGGCCTGGGCCCCCTGGCCCGCTTTTGCCGCCTATTATGAGTTAATGGGGCTTAATGTAAAATCTTGTAATGCTCATATTTTAACAACTACATGTCTGTTTTGTTTCCTACTGGGTGTATTTATGTTTATATTTATGTAGTGGGCAGGGCTAAATATGGCTTTGCTAAATAGAGCTTGTGAACACAGTAACTCAAGGACAATACATTGCATACAGGTCATATGTGGTCATATACAGATAACCGTGCCCATTGTCTGTTTGTGTGCCATATTGTTTTTCATGGTGATGACATGCATTTTGCTAAGTGTGTGTGTGGGGAGCGGGGGGGGTTATAAAAAATAAAGTCTAAAAATTGTATAAATTTATGGTAACCAGATGTCTGTTTCAATCATGTTATTTGTCAGTTATTGTGTACAATTTTTATGTTGTCAACAGGTTCTAGCACTAATATGCATGCCTTAATAGAAATTTCTACAAGAAACTTGTAAATTGAGCATGTGGTATCAAAAAGACTATCAGATCATATTCAAGCAACTAACTTATCAGATCCATTTCAATCTGCCTATAGAGCACATGACACCGAAACTGCTGCTTCGGGTTAATAATGACATTTTACGTGCAATGGATGATGGGAAGGGCACTGCACTGATTTTGTTAGATCTGCGCGCAGCGTTTGATACTGTGGATCATGATGTTTTACTGACAGGGTTACATCAATATATTGGCATTCATGGCATTGCATTGAAATGGTGTAAATCTTACCTATCTCACAGACAACCTGTGTGTGTGGTAGATGCAATATTGGAAGCTGTTTTCTTGAATTTTTCAGTTCCGCAAGGATCTGTACTTGGTCCACAGTGGCTTTCAATTTATACTTTACCCATCCGCAACATTGTTTTGAAATGTGGTATATCCTATTGTGTCTATGCTGACGACACACAACTGTATCTGGCCTTCAAACGTTCAAAACAACAGAATGACCTTTCCATCAGATGTTTAGAGGATTGCATCGCCAATATACGTGTTTTAATGACATAACTTTCTGAAACTCAACGATAACAAAACCAAGTTTTTAGATCTCGCCAACAACTGTTGAAGTTTTCATCCCCCAATATCATCATTGGTGAATCTAAAGTTGAGTCCTCTTTGAAAGCTCACAATCTCTGGGTTATTTTTGACTCCTTCATGACCATGGATAGTCACATTTCTCATATCATACGCACTGCATCTTTACATCTTCGGAACATTAGAAAATTGCGCAAATATCTCAATTCAACTGCGACAGAACAGATAGTACATTCGTTTGTTACATCTCGATTAGATATGGGAAATTCCTGGCTACATGGACTGCCCCACAAACAGATTCATTGTCTTCAACTACAAAACACGGCTTCATGGATTGTAACTCTCTCAAAGAAAACATGTCACATAACTCCCATCCTGAAAGATTTGCACTGGCTTCCAGTTTTTCATCGCCCCGTCATATACAAAATATTACTTATTATTTACAAATCAATGAATGGTTGTGCCCCAGTTTATATATCTAACTTGCTGAAATTAGATGTTCCTCTTCGTAATATTCTTTCTGGTGATAAATTCCTTTTATGTGAACCAAAATCCTACCATACATAAGATGACAGATCATTTGTTGTTGCAGCTCCGCATCTTTGGAATCGATTACCCCTCCATATCAGGTTGTCTTGTTCTGTTGACTCATTCAAAAAAAATCTAAAACCCATCTCATGTGTGATGCCTATGCAAATATGTAGTTAATTTAAAATCACTATTCATTTATTTTATAGTTTATGTATAATTATCTGTAAATTTAATGTTATATGTATGATGCCTTGAGTATCCATTAGGATGGATATGTGCACGTTATAAATCTTATCTATTATTATTATTATTATTAAACACATCACACACATGATGTTGTACACAGATGGGTTATGGTCCGTATATTGGTTTGGTAGTGATGTCATATAGGTTGGGCTTTATGTAAAATTCTTTAAACAGTGATGAGTCTTCAACCATATGTATATATTGCATTATGCAAGTGTTGTCAACAGGTTCTATTTTATTGATAGGTGGGCATGGTTTATGAATAATATGTTATTTAGCATCTTTCATGATATGCAATGCCAGTTACTATAAAGCTTGAAAATCAAGCAACAATTAAAGAGTGCATCGGAACCACTAAACATTTTGGTTTTACTGGTTTTATTCCTGCCTATGCTACCTAGAGAATAAAACAAATTGGTCATATCTTCAATGACTATATATTTTCAATTTGATTATCTTTTTCCGTGTGGGGGGGGGGGAGAAGTTAAACCACAGACCCATCATATTGTACAAATCCTTCATTTTATTTACTTTTTAGAGGGGTGGAGAAAGATTACACTACCCTGGGACCCATTGGGACCCATCCCTGCTATGACTTTGACCTGTCATTGAGTATGATACATAACATAATGTAAATGACTAACAACTCCATATATTAAGTACCACCCTTGGACCCATCCTTGCTTAACTGTGTGTGACCTGTCATTGAGTATGATACATAACATAATGTAAATGACTAACAACTCCATATATTAAGTACCACCCTTGGACCCATTCCTTGCTTAACTGTGTGTGACCTGTCATTGAGTATGATACATAACGTAATGTAAATAACTAACAACTCCATATGTTGAGTGCCACCCTTGGACCATCCCTGCTATAATTATTACCTGTCATTGAGTATGATACATAACGTAATGTAAATGACTCATGACTCCATATGTTGAGTACCATCCTTGGACCCATCCCTGCTATGACTTTGACCTGTCATTGAGTATGATACATAACGTAATGTAAATGACTAAAGACTCCATATGTTGAGTACCACCTTTGGACCCATCCCTGCTATGACTTTGACCTGTCATTGAGTGTGATACCAGATCTCATTAACATCAATCTCGCCACCATTGCCCACAGGGCTACTAACAAGTAATCTTCCGCCACCTTATATAAAGATGTTTAGGACAAACAAATAATAATCATAATGCTTATATAGCGCTTTTAAACTGTCATAGACTTTATCAAAGCGCTTTACAATTATTACCCTGGTCACTGGGCCTTAACTCTCCTGAAAACTTTCTCACTTCCTTGGGAGTCACAAGCCCGTTTTATCAGCAGCCATATACAGGCGCCGGGCTCCAAACACATAGAACTGTCACTGCCCTCACAGGTACCCATTACAGCTGGGTGGACTGAAGCAATGAAGATAAAGTGTCTTGCTCAAGGACACAACACACTGGCCTGGCCGGGAATCGAACTTAGTACCTTCCACACCAGAGCCCGACGCCTTAACCACTAGGCCACAAAGACACTCACAACTACAATACCCGTCAATCAAACAACATCCACTGTGTTTCCTGTCGCACCAATATTATAAGATTTAATTCGTGCAACCGTGCAATTGATACCTGGAATTCCCTCTCAATTGACATACAAAGCTGCAAATTTCTGGTTTGTATAAACCGTTAAATGTAAATGCATCATGAACTATTGATTCGTTTTTAATCATTCCCTTTTACTGTTAAAAACTTACATCCCTACTTACAGTACATCATTACTTTACCTGGGGTCGGGTGGGGTGGGATGGGGACCTGTGGCTTCAATTGTATGTATTGGTACTACCAATTTGTTATCATTTTTGTTTTGTATTTTGGGAGTGTTGTACTCTGTTAAGCTCACCAGAGTTTTTATCCAACACTTCCTTTCACAACCCTATATATTCTTCTGTATACAAATATTTCGTAAATTTTTAAAATATATTTGTAAATAAAACTCTTGAAATGAAATGTAAAAATACATAACGTAATGTAAAAGACTAACGACTCCATATGTTGAGTACCACCTTGAAACATCCCTGCTATAACTATGACCTGTCATTGAGTATGATACATAACGTAATGTAAATGACTAACGACTCCATATGTTGTAAGATCGTAAGATCGTTTCTTTTGTTTTTTCCGTTCCATTTTGTCCAGATACTATATAGTGGTCCTCCTATAGTAGTTCCGCGATTTTTTTTCTTCTCGTTGCCTCAGGTCTCTCGGCCCTTGGTTTTGTTTTCATTATGACAACACGCTTGTGCCTTGACCTTGACCCTCCCTTTCCTCCCCGTGATCCACCTGCTACCTCCATTGACCATTCTTCAGCCCCAATATCCAAAATCTTAATCATACATGCCACCTACAAACTTTTTGTTTAAAGCTTTAAAAAAGTTTTTCCCTTCCTCATACACAAAGTGCTCTATGGCCTTGTCGGTACCCTCCCCAAGGTCTCTACCTTCAGATTCGGTGATCTCCTGGTGCACTGCGCCAGGGACACTCAAGCCACCACCCTTTTTTCCACAAAAACCCTAGCAAACACTGGTATTGACATTACAGTCACCCCCCCCCCACTGTTCCCTGAACTCCAGCAAAGGCATCATAGGAACCAGAGACCTAGCTTACTTGATCGATGATGACCTCGTAGAGAAACTAATTAGCCAACACGTCACTAAAGCCCGCCGTCTCGTTCTCAAGAGAGACGGAGCCGAAACACCCACCAATACCTTCTTCCTTACTTTCGCCACACTAACTCTCCCATCCCACATCATTGCCGGCTACCTAAGAATCCCAGTCGCCCCTTACATTCCCAACCCTCTACGTTGTCATAATTGCCAGAGGTATGGCCATGGGAAAAACTCCTGCCGCAGCCAAGCGCGCAGTGGTAGCTGCATGGCACAAATTGCGATGGTAATCACCCAGCCAACCATCCCTCCTTCTTGAAAGACTGCTCCACATGGCTTCAGAAAAAACAAATAACTAAACTTATAACCCTTAATCCCAACATAACTTACCCAGAGGCCAGGAAACAATTTCTTGCTTCCCTCCACACCAAGCCTTCCTACTCGAGCGCAGTCTCCTCTAACAACAATACCGCCCCCTCTAACAACAATACCGCCCCCCTAACACAACTAACACAACTAAAACTGACTCACATGCCCAAACCGACCTCACCTGGCTCTTTTTACCTAGTCCTAAGCCCATCATCATTGCCAACAACCCAACCACACCCAATACCCAAACCACCTCCACCACCACTTCTCTCCTCAACCTCCCTTTCTTCTCTAAAACTCCCGCCTTCCCTTACATCAACACCTCTAATGCCATCATACATCAAACTAAAACCAACCAGGCTAACAAACAACCAACCAACAAACAAATAAGCAATCAACAAACAACCAATCAACAAACAACCAATTAACAAACAGCCCGCCACCCAAACCCACATGTATGACACTAAAGAGAATATGGATTGTTCGATTACCGAACACACCGATCATACTTCTCGTCCCACTTTCAAAAACAATCGCTCCCAAAGGAACAGATCCAAAGAAAAAACAAGCCAACTCAGACCCAACAGATCTTCCTCCAGATAACCTCCTGCCTCCTTATGGCATGCACCACGAACAATTACAATAACACCCACAACATTATACAATGGAACATTAGAAGCCTTAAGGCCAATTCAGAAGAGTTGACCTACTGGCCACCACCTTCAACCCAGTCATCTTCTGCCTACAAAAAACCTTCTTAAAACCACTGACTATTACTCTCTCAATAACTTCACTTGCTACCATAAACTTCAAGTGGACGCTGACAGGGCCTGTGGGGGCGTCTCCATTCTCGTTAGACACGATATCGCACACAGCCCAGTTCATGTGAACACCGACCTTCAGGCGATCTGTATATTTATCTCCCTCCACAAAACCATCACTCAAGAAGTCCATGTAAAAGCAGCAGATGACACTAATATTTCAGATGCAAATGCTACTATAGATAGGCGGAAAGAACACTTCCAGGGCATCCTTACCAGACCAGTACCAAATAAAACTATGGAAATACTTGAACCTGTGCATGACCTATAAGTCAACCTTGATCTATGCGATGTTGGGAACTGTGGCAACTGGAGGGGGTATTACGCTTATTTCCCTAACCAGCAAAGTGTTTTACCGAATAATACACAACAGACTGACAGCAGCAGTAAAACAGCAAATCAGAAGTGAACAAGCAGGTTTCCAATGGGGCAGATCTTGCACAGACCAAATATTTGTACTTCGACAAATCCTGGAACTGTCTGCCGAATGGAACTCTACATTATATCTCATTTTTGTTGACTTCGATAAGGCATTCGACAGTATCCACCATGACACATTGTGGACAATCATCCGTTCTTACGGCATCTTTGCAAAAATGGTCAACATCATCAACCTATTATATAAAGATTTCAGACACAAAGTTATCTGCAGAGCCAATCTGTCTGATAGCTTCATTGTCAACACAGGCATTAAGCAAGGTTGCATTCTATCCCCCTTCCTCTTAAGATTGGCAATGAACTGGATCATGAAGACCTAAACCAAAGACACACATTGGGGAATACAGTGGACCCTAACATCTGTCCTTCAAGACCTCGAATTTCCAGATGATATTGGACAGATATCATGAGGTCACCGAGACATTGTGGGAAAGGTTTCAGCACTGAATGATACCACAAACAAGATCGGCTTAAAGATCAACATGTCCAAAACTAAGTGCATGAGAAGTTCACCTAACACACCCGATATCAATATCAGCGTATATGGCCAAACTCTGGATGAAGTTACACAATTTAATCATCTTGGTAGCAAAGTAACATCTGATGGAGACAATTGGCATGACATCGAAGCCAGACTGGTCAAAGCCAACCATTTTTTGGCCACACTTCACTCTGTGTGGAGATCAACCCATCTCAGATTACATACCAAACTAAAAGTCTTCAATACAAGTATCCTCCTTTATTGCTCTTACCATGACAATCAGCAGCAAATGGACACATTACAGACCAAATGCCTGAGACACAGGATAATTTTCTGGCCTAACACCATCAGCAATGAAGAACTGCTCACCTCATCTCAGATGCGGCTACTCTCTTTGGTAGTTAAAAAGAGAAGATGGGGGTGGCTTGACCATACAGCCTGAGGCTCTGCCGAAGATGGCACTCTGATGGACCCCACAAGACAAGTGGAGCAGAGGCAGACCACGTGAAACCTGGCGTGGGTCTGTTGAAAAGGAGCTGAAGGAACGTGGTCTCAGCTGGGGCACCCCTGGAAGAATGGCTTCAGATTATGTGCTGTGGAGAATCCTCTTGGATGCCTCATGTGCCACCTCAGCACAATGAGCCCTGAGTGAGTGAGTCATATGAAAATGATAACATTCAAATTTTTTCAAACAAAATCATTTGAAAAGCATTGAAATCCAGAGACCCTTAGTATCCAGTTTTGGAGTTGTGTCACAAGAGACAATTGTTTGAATGCTTTACATGGCCACAATTAAAAGTTAGTTAATCAATCCAAGCCATTAGACTCATAGGGCCAGTGCTTATCCCTGTTTCCATGGCGCAAGCGAATGAGAGCACATGACTCTCCCCGGACAGGATGCCAGTCCATCACAGATTAACTCCCCAGCAGTGCTGGTACTCATTTAACAGCTGAGTAGACTGAAGCAAGTAGAGTAAAGTGTCTTGCTGAAGGATCCAATGCAGCGCTCGTGGTGGGAATCAAACCAGATACCTTTTGAATACAAGCAAGATTCCTTAACTACTGAGCCACTGCACCTCTTGTCCACAATGAAAGTTGAGAATAATCCACAAGGGCTACATGTCAGCCTTTGGTGAGTGACTTAACATAGTATTACATTGTTGTGAAACTTGATATATCATTCTACAGTGACTAGAATTATAATTGTTTGAGGCATTATCAGTGTAATTGCATAGTGGTTATGGATATGCATGCTTATCGATTAGATATATTATCATCGCTAGACTAGTTTTAATCTTAGTGGGCAATGTAACTACGCTTTTGATATCAGACAATGCTAGTGTGCATGCTTGTTTGCTTGCTATTTCATCAGACACTAGTCTCTCAATCAGCCCATATTGTACATCATTACGGCCAATCCTCGCTACAAATTTTCAGTCTTACCCGCAAGAACCTCCATTTTGGCGGGTATGACTTTTAGACTCTGCTAGAAGCAATTCAGAAACCCACCACAGATAGTTCAGTGATTTTATGCATCAGTAATTACACTGCCAATCATCTATGTGCACACAATGGAACTTATTGTAAAGAACCAGGTATTGTGGATTTGGTTACTGCAGGGCCAAGTTATGCATGTAATGTGGAGCTGAGGATTCATTTTTAATTTTAAAAGGATGTTTTCATCAGTGAGTTATAACGTTGGTTATAAACACTCTGGTGAGTTAGGATGCATTGGACTGAACAATTTATAGTCAGATTTATCCATCATGATGGATATGACACAAGATGAAGGAATGTCGTTATATACATGTGAAAGGATAAATATTCATCCACAAGAGTACAGTAAATGTTTGATTGACATATGTTGTCACCCTTATAGCTATTTGGGACCATGTGTATTCTTTTAATATGTATGCAGCAATAAACGCTATTGTCTGAAGTGTTAAAGTATTGCATAAGTTAGCTTTGAGCCAGTGACTCGGTAGACTTCTTTCAATGAACTTACACATGGGATTACAGGGGTGCAAGGGGAAGCATTCCCCAACCCTACAATCCTTATATATGTATATCTTTTCTATAATGTTTTTTTGTTTCTTGGTGTGATTTTATGAACTCTCCTTTACTTTTGGTGGGCAAATTTGATTTTGTGACTTTTCCACCTCACTTTCAGGGCCGTTTCATGATAAATAATGCTGACTATAAATTTTCAGTCCTATGCATCCAAACTCACCAGAGTTTTTATAATTCACTGATAAAAACAACCTTTTAAAACTTAAATTGAATTCTCAGCCCCACATTACACGCATGACTTGGCTCTGCAGTAACCCTATCCACAATACCTGGTTCTTCACAATAAGTTCCATTGTGTGCATATAGATAATTTGGAGTGTATTTACTGATGCATAAAATCACTGAACTATCTGTGGTGGGTTTCTGAATTGCTTCTAGCAGAGTCTATAAGTTATACCTTCCGAAATGGCGGTTCTTGCTGGTGAAAAGAATGAAAATTTGTAGCGAGGATTGGGAGTAATGTTTTTCTCTGGGCAGGGAGAATTGTCCCCTCATTTTTAAGGCAGAATACAAAAAATATACTGTACCCCCTTCCTACCTTGTGGAGGCAAAAGTATGGTCCCATGTTTTTGTGAAATAGAATTACGGCCCTAAATTTTAGTAGGCAAATCATGCTCGTGTGCTTTCATCTTTTATAAGATATCAACCTACATTGCTATTTCAGTTTTCACATCATCCTGAAGTCCAACATCAGATATGAAAGTATGAATTCAATTCATATCAATGATCAGGCGACAAGCCTTTTTCATAACAATATAACATGTAAGACACATTCTGATAAAAGTATACATGTAACATACAACACAAATGAAACTTAATACAATGTGAAATATCAGAATTTTTTTTTTTCAAAGGCAACAAAACATGCTGCAACAGCAGGCCCAGGTTCATCCAAGCCTCGTTTTGCTGAGAAAGTGCCCTATTGAAATATGATAGAATAATAAGCACCTGGAATTTCATAGTTTGTTGCTCTTGTAAACGAAAAACGAACCCCCTTTTGTTTAGAAAGCAAAGCGCCCTTTTCAGATCTAAAGGAATTATAAGCACCTTGAATTTCAAAGTTTCTTGCCCTCTTAATCGAAAAAAGAAACCCCATTTCAAATTCCTAGCGCAGGCCAAAACAGTATTGCAGTCAATCTAAAAACTTAAAACAATATGATGTTTGAATTGATTCTGGCAGGGAATTCATCTCATACACACACACACAAGGGACGCTGATTTATTTTCATGTTTGAAACCAAGAGAGTCTGTCGTTTTCTTGATTGGCTTTCAGATTTTAAGAAGAAAGGATTACCAAGGCATCAAAATCTTATTATTTAATGACAAAAGGAGGAAATGTAATTTTTCCGAGTCCCCTCCCTGGGATTGGTTCATTAACTCTGGATAGAAATAGAAGATATTCCATGTACAGTAATTTCCTCCTTCATGCAATGATGCTAGGCTTTACACAGACTGATTAGTTAATGAGCTTCACTTGAAAGAGAAATCTGAAACAGCTGACTAAATATTTTGTTAGCAAATAAATTGAATTTGTTTTTTCTTGATAGAGAGTATCTAGGTTTACTTTATTGTAATTGTCATGTATAAACAATATGAAATACACTGATTTCCCCAAGGATGATGTGTTATTGTTAGGTGTATTGAAAAGTATCATATTGCACCAAGGAAGATGGACTGAATATGTGTAGTATAACAAGGTTTTTGTTGCACTTTTGTGAAATATACTTCATCAAGTTAATTATATCATTTATCCTAATCTAATAAAGAAATTTGCTGTAAAATGGTTAGTTTAAGAGTTAAAGACTTTAAAAGGATAGTCCCAGAGAACACGTTTCATGTAGAAAAAGAAGGTTCTTTTTTAAAACAGTCATATATTCATGGGTGGAAGGAATTTGAACCCTAAAAGGTTTTTTTGTACATGTATTATAAGTTTTTGTTGCACATTTGTGAAATATGCTTCATCAAAGTTATAAGGTCATGTGTGTTTCTGTAGTACAGAAATTGTACAGCTCTGTATATTTAATAATTTCAAAAGGCTAAAGAAAGTACGAGAGAATCTTGTTTACTTCAGAAAGATAGATTCATTTTCTTACCATCATGTATTTATTGGTGGGTGGGACTTAAACCCTAATAGTGTTTTTTAACCATATTGTAACTTTGATTAAGAAGGCTTTACTATGTCACTAGTAGTATGAAATGTTGGACAAGAGATTGGCCAAAAATATTCCCTTTGCCTTGTCACCTGATTTTGTTGAAATTACATTATAATTTGTACACAAGAATACAGTAAACATTTGTACAAAAGAATACATTATAAATTTTTATTTGAATTTAGAAGAATCTTATGATTAGGCATGGGAATGAAATTTTAAAAGATTTGTCTGCTGGGAAATTTTTGAAAAGCTTTGAAATTCATTTCATTTTTATAATTTGCTTGATCTCTCGGGCTGCTCTTACATAGGTTGATCCATGTGCAAATTGACAAATACGTGGTTTGGCCAATTGACTACTAATTTTGCACAAGTTTGCCACTAACCAGATTGGACCATGCACAAGGTTGACCCATACACAAGTTGGCCAGTATGTAGATTGACCAATGAGCGTGTTGGCCCATGTACATGTTGGCCCATGTACATATTGGCCTGTGTACATGTTGGCCCATGTACATGTTGGTCCATGTACATATTGGCCCATGTACATGTTGGCCTATGTACATGTTGGTCCATGTACATGTTGGCCCATGTACATGTTGGCCCATGTACATGTTGGCCCATGTACATGTTGGCCGATATACATGTTGGCTCATGTACATGTTGGCCCATGTACATGTTGGCCCATATACTTTTTGGCCCATGTACAATTTGGCCCATGTAAATGTTGGTACATATTGGCCCATGTACATGTTGGCCCATGTGCATGTTAGCCCATGTACATGTTGGCCCATGTACATGTTGGCCCATGTACATGATGGCCCATGTATATGTTGGCCCATGTACATGTTGGCCCATGTACATGTTGGCCCATGTACATGTTGGCCCATGTATATGTTGGCACATGTACATGTTGGCCCATGTACATTTTGGCCCATGTACATGCTGGCCCATGCACATGTTGGCACATATACATGTTGGCCCATGCACATGTTGGCCCATGTACATGTTGGCTCATGTACATGTTGGCCCATGTACATGTTAGCCTATGTACATGTTGGCCCATGTACATGTTGGCCTATGTACATGTTGGCCCATGTACATGTTGGCCCATGTACATGTTGGCCCATGTAATTGTTGGCCCATGTACATGTAGGCCCATGTACATGTTGGCCTATGTAATTGTTGGCCCATGCACATGTTGGCCCATATACATGTTGGCCCATGTACATGTTGGCCCATGTAATTGTTGGCCCATGTAATTGTTGGCCCATGTACATTTTGGCCCATGTACATGCTGGCCCATGTACATGTTGGCCCATGTACATGTTGGCCCATGTACATGTTGGTCTAGATGACAATGTTGTGCTTCTTTTTAACAATCTCTGTTCATCCATTCAGTCCTCTGGACTTCTAGCTCTGCAAATTTTACCTCTTGTTACCCTTTGGGTGGACCATGGTCTTTAGCCGCTTTACAATAAATTGTCTTGTTCTTAGTAGTTTCAGGCCCTTGCCCAATTTGCCCTCTTATTTTCTCGTCAGAGTTGGGCTCTGTTAAGTTACCCCTATTGTTCCCTGTGAGGTAGCCTTGGGCTCATTGTAATTGCCCTCTTGGTAGGCCCTAAGTCTATCTGAAGTTGCTCGTTTATTTCTCAATAGCACTTGTCTAAATGTCCTTCTTGTTTTCTTATCAATGACATATTGCCCCTCTTGCTCTGTTGTCTCTCTTGCTCTGTGTCTTTGCGACTGTAAAATTCCGCCTCTTGGTCCCTGCTCGTCGGTCCTGGGCCTTTTGTAATTAGTCTTGTTGCTAATGCTTTAGCCCTCAGCCATTTCAAAATCTATCTTTGGCCTCTATCATCATAATCATCTGAAACTTTCCTTCAAATGCCCTCAAATTTTATGGAAAATTAATCTCTGCAAAGAAATTGAAGGTTTATCCAAAAGTTAATGCTGACTTTACATCTCCTAAGACTTTCCTTTTCTATGCTTTCCATTATCTTTCCTTCTTTCAATAATTATCTCCATCCAGTTTGACTCTTACCACCTTTTTTCTCTCTGTCTGTACCCAAGGGTTTACTTGGTTGCATCTCTGTTCCACAGCTGTCATCATGGAGTCTAATCAAAACAAATCTGAAACCTCATCTTGAAATGGTGAAGATGATTCAGTCAAAAACGTTCAAATAATGCAAAGAAAATTTGCTAATAATGTTTCCACATACCTCAAAAAAGGAAACTGTGCCTCAATGGTTAGAGTCCGACTTGTATTTGTAGGTTTTGCACTTGTTTCCCATCGCATTTTGCACTTGAGTATTTGTTACATCCTAGACATATGTAAAGAAATACCAGCATTGCTGAAGAGTTAACCTAGCTAGGGATCAACAGGTGCCCTGTCCATGGAGCAATTTGTTTTTGCAGAACAGATAATCAGGAGATAAATTATTGACCAATTAGTTGTTTGTATAGAAACATGGGTGTATGGGGCAATTTCATTTTGAGGGGGCAGAGCATATTTTGCCCGCATATTCGATTGATATCTTGCCTGAATTTTACCTGGCATCATTATATATTGATTATATTCATGTTCCATATTCCCCATCACCAATTCTTGAAATGATTTAAAAAAGCCAAATCACATAAGTTGGTCAAATTTGTAAGTGAAAACTGAGGTAATTTTTTCTATCTTAGAACTTGTAGCGAAATGTGATTACATCATGATCTGATGTTATTCTTATATTCTTTTCATGGATGAAACCAAGGGGAGAGAAGGGCTAGAGAGGGTGGTAAGATCCCTTCAAAGAAAGAAAGTGTCTAACCAATTGGACCAACATTGCATGGAAAATGAAATATATCAAATAGTACTTTATTTTCTATAAAATTATATAATGACCTTCTTTTCATGATTTTTGTTTGAAAAGACAAACGATTGTTAGAAATTTAAAATTGGTTGGTTACGGTAATCCCCACTCCACCTCAACAATAAATCATGGCTACACATCTGGTCTTTTCCAAATTTAAGATGGATTACATTGGTTATTTTGCTGGCAGATCAAAAGAAAAATCTTCTAGGTTTACCCTGCATCCAAAAATGTTGATAATTTTCTCCATGTTAGTTAAAAGAATTGCATTAGTTGCCTCTATTTCGATATAAAGGATTGCCATGTTGCATATCCTGATATGATGATGATTTTTCAAGTTTCCAACAAATTAGCTGTCTACTTACTGTAAATTTACCGTGGCATCCTGGCTACATTCGCCTGGCTACTTCAAAAAAGATTTGGGCAAATTTACACTGCCCAAAATTTTCTACGTTCCTTTTATATCTTTTGGAATAGATTTAGGAGAATTACTTTCTGTTCAAACTTATTCAGTTCACAATTGCTCACAAAATAGGATCAATGTCTTATTCTTTGGGAAAACTGTTAATTCATTCAATTGTTCTCACAAAATTTCAAATAGTTAGATCAATGTCCAAATTTATTTTTTTCTTTATTTTGAAAACCATTGATCAAATTTCCCTTATCAATGGCTCCATTGTACTAGTTCTCTAATTTATTCATGTAGTAATTAAGATTTGGTTATGATTTGCTAGAACAATTTTTTTAAGAAAACTTTTGGACAATTTAGCTTACTTTCTCAATTTTGCCACATTTTTTTGGAATAAAGATTAAAAAATTTTGTGTAAAAGTTATTTGTTTGCCAATATGTACATTTGTTTGAAATTTACAAAGTAATTTAATGTTCTGTTCAAATTTATCTGCATGTTTTGTATTCAGAAAAGATTTAGGCAAACTTACTTATTCCCAATTACACCCACATAAAATTATTCAGAAAAGATTCAGGCAAATTTACTGTCTGCCCAAATGTATTCATAGTATTTAGGAAAAGATTAGGAAAACTAACCTGTTTCCATTTCACATTCATTCTGAAAAATGAACTTAACTTCTAGTATCCTGGAGTAAATCAAAGCCTTTCTGAAAACTTCCAGCAAATTTAATGTGCTGTCTCAACTCTTAATATGGATTATACACCCTTACAGAAATTTTAGCTTGCAGCATGCTTGCGACAAGCTAACAATTTTTAGCTTGCACAAGCATGCTGCAAGCTTGTGCAAACATGCTGCAAGCTAGTATTTGGAACAAATACTAGCTTGCGCAAGCTAACATTAGCTTGTGCAAGCGAGCATAAAATATTTGTTAGCTTGCGCAAGCTTGCAATCAGTTTTGCCAGCTTGTGCAAGCTTACAGTTAGTTTTTGCTAGCTTGCGCAAGCTAATTTGTTCCAAATACTAGTGTGCTGCAAGCTTGCAGTACGCTTGCACAAGCTAAACATTGTTAGCTTGTCGAAAGCAAGCCTGAATGTTTTTTTTGAGGGGGGGAATTTCCACCCTTCCCTCTCCCCTGTCTTGTACACCAATGAATATAAATATGAATATTCATATTTTAGTAGTGTCATTGCATCCACAGAGATTTACAGACCTTAAATCTCTTGAACCTTGGATATTATAAATATTAAAGCATCAATCTGCCTTATGTGCCTATTACGCTTCAAGAATAGATTTTCATTTTAACATGGATTATCATTTCGACATCAGAGCCCCTATTTTGCCTTAGTTTCAATCGTAATGAAGATGAAATCCCGTGACCCCAAAAGAGTACAAATGTCACATACATTTATATCAATACAATTATCACAAGTGGACAATCACATTTTGTCACCCTCAGCACGTAATGAATGCAACATTGCAACGAATTATGACAACATAGGATGAAAATCTATTGCAAAACCTTTTGAAATCCGATGAATTAATACCAAGGGATTTGAAATGTTCGGAAGAAAGTGAAAAATGAGAATTTGAAATGTTCAAGTGCCTGTGCTGATGATGAAAATGAAACATATTTCTTATAGTTTATGAAAACTGATACATTTTTTAGTTTTAATGTGTGAAGAAATAAACAAGAATTTGTAAAAAATACTGAAATGTCCTCCAGACTATCAAATGTCATGTGAAAATTAAATCTGTGTTTGTGTATGCTTAAAAGCAAGTTTTCACTGAATTCATGAAAATGTTGAATTTTGAACAGAAAATTAGAAAAGGATTTTTGGTTAATGAAATGAATGAGTAGTATTGAAGGTATAAATAAGCGTAAAGGTGTAGAGGTTACATTGGAAAGCATTTTAAAATTCTGAGTAACACAATATTTAACATTTCTGAAGTTATATCTCTTTTAGTTCATGTAATTATTTCAAGATATTTGAAGCATTACTTTACTGCGCATCTGCCTTGGTCACTCCCCTCTCTCACTCACTCCCATCTCCTTTCCAACTTCCCTGCCCCACATGCAACACCGACCTCTCCATCAAGCATATCCTCTTAACCTGTCCCCTCCACCTGAACTCCAGGTTTCTTCTCTCCTCACCCACCTCAATCTCGGATCTCTTCAAAAGCAATCCTTCCTCCAGCATTATCAACTTCCTCCGCAACAACAACATTTTCCACCATATTTAATCTTCCTTTCTCTTCCCTTCTACACCTAACCTTCCACACCCTTTTCTTTTCACCTTAATTTTTTCTCCCAAATTCACCCAATTTTTCCCCTTTTCTCTATCTCAATCCTCCATCTCTTCTGACTGTTGTGGTGCCGTTAAACATCAACAAATCAAACCAAACCATTTATTTGTGATTATATGCAACAGTTCCACAATCCATTGATTAACATTCGAAGATAGCAGTGCATATAATGTTAACATTTTACAGACCCTTGCAAGTCAGATAAGAAGTCTCTAAAGATTTATGGATGGGTCACATTAGCTTGAGGTTAATTGGAATAAAATGTGCTGTAAACAGCAAAAAAGTTTCATCCAAATTGCTGAAAAATTAAGTGTTTTTCAGCACTTTTAATTTTAAGGCTGTGTGATAGTAAATGCAAAATTGTATTTGAATTTTGTGACATCACAAAGAAAACCTATGGATTTCCTAATGTTAACTTATTGTATCAGAGCCGTAGCTAACACAAAATTTCCAGGGGCGCAAAATATGAGAAACATGGGCATGGTGGATAGAAAGGGAGGGAAAGGGAGGGGGTTGCCTTCTGTTCTCATGTTTATATGCATACACATTACTTGGGGGAGGGGAATTTCCCCCCTGCCCCCCACTAGCTACAGTCCTGTTTTCAATTTTACTAATGTTATATGAATGGGATTAGTTTAATGGGACTACGAAGGTTTGGATCTCAATCATATCTTCAATCAAAATTTGTCAGGTGAAAATGTCAGATGACTTTCAGGGAATCAAATTTAGGACAAAGATTGAAAGAATATTTATTGCAAATTTGAGCTGTCGTCCCTTTTATAAATCACATCTTTTTTAAACTTTGATTTAGCCGTAACTCAAAAGCAGCATCGGCTCTTGTTGTAATTCAAAGACTTCTGTTTACTAATTTAAACTGTTTTCCAGTGAGTATAAAATCTCTCCATATTCCTTTAAAAATCTACTTTCTTCTCTCACCTGTCAAGATTTATATCCTAGAAGGTCTTGATGTACAGTATATATATCTTATTTTAGGAATTGACACTATATTACAATTAACATCTCTGCCATTGGGTGAAATCAGTCATGTGACCATGTCCAGTGGCTTGAAAGTGTTACTTTGCATTAATTAGCCCTGTTTGTGTTTGACCTAGTTCTGCTCGTAATAAATTTGGCAATTTTTGTGACAATTACATATTTTAATTGAATTTAATAGAGGAGGCAATCATTTGGAGCATGTAATTATTACCCAGCATAGTTAAATGCCGAAAACATGTTTTTTGGAATTATGAATTATTTGAAAAACATTATCCATGTGTGAGTTTTATATAAGAAAGAAAGAATCTGGGTTTGATATGAAAAGCGTCATTGTTAAGTTATCCATTACTTGTAAACAATAGATTTGATGTTTCAGGGCCCCCAGCACAGGTTTCCTATTGGGAAGGGGGTAGGCAAAACAGATGTAATTATTTTTTTGAATAATTAACACAAAAAAAGCCTATTTGAAAACCATTACTTTGAAAAATCATCCCCCCCCCCCTCTCCCTGGTGTCGGAGGCCCTGTGCTTCTGTCAAATGAAATTCTCAAATAGAATATGTGAATTGTAATGGAACAGTTCATAATTCTTGGTGCTTAATTTGGTTTATATTGTATTAAACATAAAGAAATTACTTCAGATTTGACCTTTTTGGGGAGAAATTTGACTTTTTACTTTTCAGGAGAAATTTTGTTCATGAATTTCTTTGTTGCATCTTGAAAATAAGTGTGTATTGCAGTATTTATAAATATGTATTCATTCTTTTCTGATCTCAAGGAACAAAACATACAATTAACAATCTCAAAACTTTTTTTGTATGAATTTTTTTGTTCGGTGTTAAATTTCATATTTTTGTTGTATACAGGGCCTGCACTAAAGGAGCACTATAGACCGAAAAGTGAAGGCCCTTGTTTTTGCGAATTTGACAGATGTATTATCCACAACAGATCGATAAACTTTATGCCTCCGTAGCACACAGACGACAATAGAGCAAAGGTCACTTGAATATTCATCCTACCCAATAAATTGCTATACCGTTGCGACCTAGATAAGCATTTAGTATTTTGGGGGAACCCCCTTAAAATACGTTTTTACTTTTCGGTCTAGTGCCATTTTAATGTAAGGAATAAACGTTTGAGTAAGTTGACAATTTTGAACAATTTTTTAGTTTTTTTTGTTATGGATGTTTCTTTCATTAAGCCTTAAAAAAATATGATATGTGTAAGGTACATGTATAGCAAGACCACTTTAGTCACTATCTGCAATTGAATAATGTGTGTTGAGGGAAGTATTCACAACAAAGATTTGTATTCACTTGGTCAGTGCCACGTCAGAACCCGAAGATGACATCATTTGCTGGAGTGAAAAGAAACCTTTGCGTGATACACGTGGGCAAGTCCGTATGTGTTGCTGTGTGCGGTACGTATGGCATGTAAACAAACACAGCTGATCGCTTTGTTTTTACTCCAATGCGGGGTGAATGAGCGTGGTTGCTATGCGGTCTGATGACCTCAGGTCACATTTCCGACCAAGTGAATATGAATTAAAAATATGGTAGATTTGTGAAATCCTTTACTTTCATATTTAGTTATTTACTCAGTGACCATTGAATGCTTCATCCTGAAAAGGTTCTAAATCTCACTTGAGATATTATGTGTGCGTACATATTCAACTGAATTGGGCAATTTACAGCAGGATTTGAAGTTAATAACTTCACACAGCAATCTAGGGGAGTCTTAACATATATTAAATATATTGAAAGTTTATTTTGATAAAACATAAAATAGCTTTTACCTCACTAGGTCCCCTTAAGTCCCCTGAAATAAGTCAGCGTTAACATTATTTGACTGATTCTTATCATAAAATGTTCTTGCAAAAATCACTTTTCAGCCTCTTTACATCTCCAGACTCCACCAGAGGTGTAATGTTTCCCCTTCAACTCATTGAAATGTCTCTCAAGTAAAAACTAATTTTGGATTATTACCTTTATATTATAATCCTACAGGATTGACTCTAAAGGGTGTTGTATAAAAGCTGAGATGCACCCTAATGAGTAGTTTTTCATGCTTGGCATTTTGTGACCTAGGAGAAGGTTACATGCATTGAGGGTCAGTCCCCTTCTCCACAACTCTAATGTTGGAAAATTGAGCCTTTCTGTTTGTAGGTGTGAGGATATTATTGAGTGATTGTACAACCAAAATAAGTAAACATCACATGGGTGGAGTTTGTGAATAGATTTTAATGTCATGTGGGATATATCTTTCACACTGCTCAGCATTCACATTGGATGTGTGGCATCATTTATACGGTTTGTGTGACATTCATACTGTGAAGCTCACATTGCATGTGTGATATTCACACAGCATGTCATGACATTCACACAGCATGCGTGACGTGCACTGCATGAGTAACATTCACAAAGCATGTGTGACTTTCACACTCCATGTGAGTCATTCACACTGCACTTACTTTCACACAGCACACATGGTATTCACATTGTATGTGTGACGTTCACACTGCATGGGTGACGTTCACACTACATGCGTGAGGTTCACACTGCATGCCTGATGTTCACACTGCATGCCTGATGTTCACACTGCATGCATGACATTCACACTGCATGTGTGCCGTTCACACTGCATGCGTGACATTCACACTGCATGCATGACATTCACATTGCACTGACATTTACACTGAGCATGTGATATTCACATATGTATGACATTCACACTGCATGCGTAAAATTCACACAGCATGCGTAACATTTACACATCATATATGACATTCACGTTGTATGTGTGACATTCATGTTGCCTGTGTAACATCAGTCACACTGCCTATGTGACATTCACACTACCTATGTGACATTCACACTGCCTATGTGACATTCACACTGCCTATGTGACATTCACATTGTATGTGTGACATTCATGTTGCCTGTGTAACATCAGTCACACTGCCTATGTGACATTCAAATTGCCTATGTGACATTCACACTGCCTATGTGACATTCACACTGCCTATGTAGCATTCACATTGACTATGTGGCATTCACACTGCCTATGTGGCATTCACACTGCCTATGTGACATTCACACTGCCCATGTGACATTCACACTGCCTATGTGACATACACACTGCCTATGTGGCATTCACACTGCCTATGTGTCATTCACACTGCCTATGTGACATTCACACTGCCTATGTGACATTCACACTGCCTATGTGATATTCACACTGCCTATGTGATATTCACACTGCCTATGTGACATTCACACTGCCTATGTGACGTTCACACTGCCTATGTGACAATCAAACTGCCTATGTGACATTCACACTACAGTACCTTTGTGTCATTCACATTGGATGTGTGATATTCACACTGCACTCCTGACACTATTATGTAGGGCACTGCCTGTTCAAGTCATCATGCAGACTTGAAACACCACATAAAAAGCAAATCAATCTTTGATTGTGAGTACAGCACAGGAGCTGCAAAATTTATTTAATTGGCTATCATAGCCTGAGGAATAGAGTCCCACTTATTTTCGTAGAATGCGATTTCCTCATATACTGTTACAAATTTTTTAAGTTTTTCAGATAACACAAAATTTACTGTAGTTTCCATTGACCTTGACTTTTTGTTTTGATCTTATTCTAGTAAAGTACTAATGCATGCTTTTTGTGGCCTCCTCTGACATTCATAATTCATTGCAAACAATAACTTCTCCCAGAATAAGTCACTCAAGAAAGACTTGCTAAGTTAAACCTCCCATCACTCCATCACCTACAGGAGGCGTCTAGGAGATCTCATAGAGGCCTAGAAGATTATAACACATAAATATGACCCTGAGGTATGTGATATGTTTGAATTAAGAGAAATCAGTATAACATGGGGACACAACAAAAAGATGTACAAGGAAAGATCGTGACTGCAGATTAGAAAAAAAATCAGATTGTTGAAATTGGGAATACGTTACCTCAAGAAGTGGTGACCTGTAAAACAGTGCTTTTATTTGAAAGAAATTTGGATAAATTGGCCTACTGAAAAAAACCCAAGACAATAGATTGTATTACCATACACATATAAGCATCAATACTGCATCAAAACATTATACAACAGTAGAAGAAAGTGAAGAGCTGACACTAAAGAACCAGCCGGACCTTCTGTCAGAACGGGATTTGTGAGTATTTTGTTTGTGAGTATCAGAAGGTAATAAACTCATGAATAATAACATGCCAACAATGATTTTGCGAAATGGATGGTTGTGTTTAATGTCTTGTTGATTTACATCATTTATCTCAATATTGATTTGTGGTTATTACATTGCTGGAGGTTCCGAGAAATGTAATATACATGTGTATAATGGAAAGAGATAAGTAACATGGAAAAATGATTGATTTTTTTTCTTATATAATTGAGTAAGTGCATGTTGAGGGCTTGTTGGTGAGCATGCAAATTCCTCAGAAAAAGTTAAAGTTTCTTATGGAAGGTTAGAATTTCCTAACAAAATGTTAAAGTTTTTCAGAGACACTTAAGACAGATTGAAGACTAGTTTCCTTAAAAAAGTCTACAAAATATTTGATAGTTCCTTAGGAGATAAATGTAAAATGATATAATTTTCCAATATTCTTCAGATATCCTCATGCGTCTCTCTCGCAGCATTGGTCATTTAAAATCCTTCAAATTCTTCAAAATATATGGTCACCAACAGTTGTATCAGGCATGATTATTAAACTCTGCCTTTATTATTGTGGTCATTTGCATAAAGCTGCTACAAGTATATAAAGTGACCAGACTTTTTATTTAGTATGCTCAGTCAGGGAGTGTGACAGGATGTGACTGCATATGGACATAGGGAGGGATGCCATGTGGGACATGGATGGAGGCCATGCACATATGATAGAATATATACCATGTGGTATACACCAAAGGCTATATCAGACATAATTATTTGACTCTTATTCAACAAGTCATTTGCATATAAGTTATATGAAATGACACTTTCATACATAGTATGCTCAATTAGGGACTGATAGCTAGGATGACACTTTGGGACATGGGGTGGAATGCCATGTGGGACATGGGGTGGGATGCCATGTGGAACAGGGTGGAATGCCATGTAGGATATATGGTGGAATGCCATGTAGGATATATGGTGGAATGCCATGTAGGACATAGGGTGGAATGGCATGGGATGGGATGTCATGTGGGACATGGGATGTCATGTGGGACATGGGATGTCATGTGGGACATGGGATGTCATGTGGGACATGGGGTGGGATGCCATGTGGGACATGGGGTGGGATGCCAGGAGTAACACAGTGTGACATAGGTTGGGATGCCATGTGTGACATAGGGTAGGAGGCTATGTGAGACATAGTGTAGGATGTCATTGGGATATTGGGAGGGATACCATGTGGAACATATGGTAAGATCCAATTTGGGACATAAGATGGGATGCCATGTGGGACATCAGGTGGGATGCCAGGTGGGATGCCATGTGGGACATCAGGTGGGAAGCCACTGATGCAGGGACATAAGGTGGGATGCCATGTGGGACACAGGGAGGGATGCCATGTGGGACACAGGAAGGGATGCCATGTGGGACATAGGGAGGGATGCCATGTGGGACATATGGTGAAATGCCATGTAAGACATACTGTATGGTGGAATGCCATGTGGACAAGGCATGGGATGGGATGTCATGTGGGACATGGGGTGGGGTGTCATTTGGGACATGGGATGGGATCCATGTGGGACATAGGGTGGGATGCCATGTGGGTCATAGGATGGGATGCCATATGGGACATATGGTGGAATGCCACGTGGGACAAGGGATGGGGTGGGATGCCATGTGGGAGATATAATGGAATGTCATGTGGGTTAAGGGATGGGATGTCATGTGGGACATGGGGTGGGATGCCATGTGGGACATGGAATGCCATGTGGGACATGGAATGCCATGTGGGACATGGAATTCCATGTGGGACATGGAATGCCATGTGGGACATGGAATGCCATGTGGGACATGGAATACCATCTGGGACATGGAATGCCATGTGGGACATGGAATGCCATGTGGGACATGGAATGCCATGTGGGACATGGAATGCCATGTGGGACTTAGTATGAGATGCCATTTTTATAATTGGTTGGGTTATATGATATGGATGTCAATTTGCATGGGCATGCAAACCATGATGGTATTTACCGTTCTAGTTTTACATTATGCCCCATTACCATTATAATTTTACCCACAAGAAGCTTTATTTCTTTGGGTGTGACTACAAGACTGCTAGTAGCAATTAAGAAACCCATCACAGATAACTTAGTGATTTTGCGCATCAATTACTACACTCTTTCAAAATTTATAGCCTGAGTTATTCATCATTGCTCTTCAAGACTACTTACTGATGAATCAGAGGTTTAGCTTTCTCCTAAGAAAAGAAACATAAAGAAAGTTAAACTTTCTATGATATTACAAAACTCATTGAAATTGCTGCAACTGTACAGATATTTATTACAAAACCTTTTTTGAAAATGCTATAACTATAAATATAAAGATATTTATTACAAGACCATTTGAAATTCTTCAACTATAAAGAAATATTTATCACAAACCATTAAAATTGCTCTAACTATAAAAACAAAACAAAAATTTTCTACGAAACCCTCTGAAATTGCTTTTTAATAACTCGCTTCTTTAAGTTATGTGATTATTGTTATTATCATGTAGTATATTATTATGTAATATATTGAATATATTCACAGCAGGTATCAATGATGTTTTTTTTATAGCACTGGATCATTACTACCTAAAATGTCATTTGTATTATCTTAATCATTAAGTTCCTTTTGTTTTGATTTAATATCACATTAATGAAAGAGTACAGTATATTTATTAATGCTAGTCTTCATGTTCTCTTGAAGATGTAACTTAAGGCACATTGATCGTTTTTCATCAATTTCTTGAGCGTCAGTCTGGCTGGAGTCAAAAAGTGATAAAATGTTTTATTGTCAATTTAGCTTGTAAAATTTATTCATTTATGACAACATCCCTTACATTAGTATGTACATTTCATTCCATTTATTTGTTTCATCACAATACTCAAATAATAATTAGCAGATAATTATTGCAAAAATACAAATGAGTAGTTATAGGAAGTGTTTTATAAAATATTATTGGCTTCTTGGGAAGAGCACTCTGACAATAAAGATACTAGGAATTGACTTACAATTGTATATAGACATTGATATGTTGATAAACATCATTACATAGGCATGTAGATAACAGTTTCCTGGGGGCTGAAAGTGTTAAGCTTCTAAATAAGGCCTTCCATCCTATAAAATGTAAAAGAAACATACAGGAGGACAGTAATTCCTTCTTTTTCATTATTTTTAGGGGCTGACATTCAGACAACATTTTTTTACCGTAAAGGGACATATTAAAATAGTAACTACACAAATAACATTGTGTATACCTGGAATAAATTATGTTTCTTTTCAGTTTAGGGTTGGAAATGTGTACATTAAGTCGGAATATGGTCTGGGACAAGTATTTTTTTTAAAGAATGGCTAAAAAGCTATATGCTGCTGGATTGGATGTATTTGTGTGGAGTTTGAATGTGCCCTTTGTGATAATTTGTGCTCTGCCCCATCTCTGATAAAAACTAGGAGTCTGTATGTAATTGTTACAGTCGCATTTTCAGCTTAAAGGAAAAACAAACTTTTGATTCCTCAATTTTTTTGTTTTTGTATGTAATGTCTCCATGTTTACCTGACTGAGGTGCAGTGGTTCAGTTGTTTACGAGTCATGCTTGTATGTGAAAGGTATGACTTCTGCCATGAGCCCTTGTGTCCTGCTCCAGTCCACTCAACTGTAAATCAGTACAGGCACTACCGAGAAGTAGCCTGCATTGGACTGTCGTCCTGTCCAGGGAGAGCCAAGTGCTCTCATTTGCATATGCCAAAGAAACCTGGGCTACGCACTGGCTTGAAGGGTCATCATGGCCTGATCATGGATCTAAGTTTCGTTGTG
>JAIGNY010000979.1:0-37746 GCA_020152595.1 Chiridota heheva | reverse complement strand
ACCTCGCGAACATATAAATGTCAATGCATTGGTCGTACTCGATTGCGGATTTTATGTTTGTTTGCCCCATTTAGTTATCGCGTTGCTATGGTGGGTGTGGCTTATTTCGTAATTCAGAGACGCTAATTATAAAACAATGAAAATGAAATATATCATACACAAAAATGCCCATCTCTTCCTTTTTACTACCGATGTAGTATGGCTTTCTTCGGTTGACAAACAGCGGCACACAAAACGTAATTTTGGCACTGATGTCACAAAACAATACACAGATACAACGAGTGACAAGCAGAATGTTAAATGCACTTTCAATTTTTTTTAAGCTGTTTAAATTTTTTGGTACTAAACAGAGGATTATGGAAACAAAATATACATAACATTTTGACTGGGGCAATAAAACCTATAAAGAAGTGAAGAGATTGAAAATGGATAGAGGTTCAGGGAATTGCTGTAAATATGTTGAAATAACAATACAAGGGCGGCGCGGTGGAGTAAGGGGTATTTTATACGTTGGAAAATTAAAGAATAGCACAGCATCGGAAGCACCAATCTCTCTCTTATGCTTAATCTCCGAGTTATATCTGGATTTGCCAATTGTGCAAAGACTTTCACCAGACTGTTTCCGCACTAAAATTGGCTAAAACTGTTCGGAAATCTTCAGAGCTTCCACGGGAGTCCCCCTAAACCTCTACCCCAATTCAGTAGCGGTGCCACGCGGAGAACTGAAAGGGGAGCCCCACTGCTCACGAAGATCGATTTTTCAATTCGTCCAAAACCGAAGAGAAGTATGGAGGGAGGGTGTAGGTCCCCTGATAGCGACGCCACACGGGGAGGACACAGGGACTCGCCCCCACTCATGATTCCCCAAGATAACACGAACATTTGGCCAATTCGTCTAAATCCGAGGAGAAAATGTTGAGAGGCTGGGGTAGGTCTTCCAATGTCCCTCCCAGTTTGTGTTGCCTGGCGCCGCCTCTGTCCCATTTCATACAATTTATGCAAATGCTCACAAAATTTGAGAGTTTGTACTTAGCCTGCATTCAAGACATACACCCAGTTGCCAGCAATGCTACCTCAGCATGTGGGACCCATATGAGTTTTTGGTGATTCATGGGCTTATATGGGAATGGGCTTGCGCACGTTGGTCTCATATGGGTTTTAAATGGGCAATACCATACACAGGATTGCCCATATGAAACCTACATGGGATAACCCATTTGAGTTTGATATGGGAAAGACCGCAATCATAGCATAGGAGGATACAACTTTTAACTGTTTAGGTTGGTGCATGGAATTCTAACGTTTGGCTGTTTGGGTTTTGAAACAATTACATCTAAGTTTATTATCCGCATGAAGTATTCTGCCGATTTCATTTCAGTTTGGCTACAATGGTGATCAAGCAGTAAGGTCTCAGGTTTAGTGTTTGAATAAGTAAAAATGAAGTAAAGTGGTTTCATTTTTGGCCTATCAATAAACCAATTGTGAAGCATCTAACGTGGCACCTCCATGGTATAACACAAAATGAATGGAATGTTCTTATCTGGTGTTACTTTGATTTGTTTACTTCTCTGACATACAACAGTATATAGATATGTTAATGCATAGAATTGCTATTATTACAGAGTTATTTTTGTCAAATTTGATACAAATATAGGTCCCCTATTCGTACATCCTTGATAGAAGAAATTAACTTGCCGAAGACAATCCCTGCAACCCCGTAAATTGAATAAGAAGAGTCTCGAATCCCGAAAAACTTGTACAGATAATTGTCAGGGACCGATAACTAGGTCTATGTTCTTGTACTTTTGTTTTTACGCACTCTGTTGAGATCAAAACTAAACGATCTGCGATGAACCGTTGAAGTGTCCATTTTGTCATCCTCGTCATAGAGGTATTGTACATCCTGCAGCACACCCCGCAATTTCCCGAACGAATCAATCGACACCAGGTTTAACTGGTCATTGTGGTGAAACAAAGCTGGGAAGTTGAAAATCCGGGAATCCCACAAGTAAAGCAACACAAAACATTGTCTGAAAAATTCGGACTATAGCCCTATTGACGCTTTCGCTTAAGACCTAATGTTTTCCCCGGAATTTAATACAAATTTTTCGTGCGTTGGCACATATCTGTTAATTCAAAAAATGTGTTTTTATTACATTATTTTCTCTCTTATAAACTATAGTCCATGATATTGTATTGTCTCAGTATCACGATCTCAGACTTAATTAATTTAGAATAGACAAAAAAGTTTTATATGTTGAAACTTTTACCAGCTGAGAAATGGACACTTCACACTTCAGCGGTTCATCGCGCAGATAAGTTTAGTGTTTATCAGCAGACGTAAAAACAAAAAAACAAGAACATGGACGTTCCATACCAAAAGGACCACATGATAGAGGCGTCAACTTATTTCATGATGGTATCAGCTTATATGGTAAAGGTATCGACTTATTTGATGAAGGTGTCAACGTATTTCATGAAGGTATTAATATAGAGTGCTTCCACACAATCAAATGTGGTCTTCTCGACGAACTCACTATATGTGGTGGTTTCGTTTATTCATGAGTCATATCCTATAGACCAATTGCATGTTGTTTTCATAATATTATACATATTCAATAGTTCCAATGTAGCCAATCAGTATTTTTGTTCTTTACGTTGTCGAGTGGAGATGCGAAATTGCACCTAACATAATCGACTCGTGATTATCTGGAGCCATCGTTTTCTGAGTTCGCAAAATGGACTACATTTGATGATGGTTTGGAAGAATACATCTATTACGAATTTATGACAATGATATTGACATAACAATCAAATCAGTTGATACCGTTATGATGAGTGTTTTCCTAACATCTGTAAAAAAAAAAGGAGGTATCATGTTTAACCCTTGTATGAATATGAATTCCCAGATATCTGTAATCTGTCGTACTGATAATTTTCATTTGCGTAATATTTCTAGAAACCTGCGGTTTATTGATCATAATACATATCCGTACTCATGCAGTCTGGCAGTGCGATCTCTCGTCCTTTCAGCTGGATTATGGCAACTCCTGCTGATCGAATGGCATATCACGTTAAAACCTTCAACGCTTGCAAAGACTTCAAAATCGTGCATCGCGCAAGACTTTTGCGTTGATAGATGTTCAAGCGCCCCCCCCCCTCTTCTTGCGTGCGTTCTTCAAGTTGGTTGTTCATCCAGCAGAGAATCGATTTCAAAATGTGTACAACTGCATTCAAAACAATGCGCCTTTCTACCTTCAAGATTTACTGCATGTTTATGAACCTGGACGTGTTGGTCTTAGATCTAATAAGAATGTCACTCGCCTTGCGGTGCCAAAAACTAATCGCGTCAGCGGGGACTGCCTTTTCTGTCCTGGGTCCACGTTTATGGAAAAAAAAAAATATATCTATCGCAATCTGCCAAGCTCCACTGAACTGTTTATAATTTTAAAAAGGCCCTCAAGCCTCATATATTTCCCACTGAATAATTTTTTATGTTGTATATGATATTTATTTTCTTGTTTAATTATCTAGTTTTGGATTTGTATCAATTCTATTATATGCTGGTATATTGTTTTGCAATTCTTTTACTTTTTGATATTGTATATTTAGAGTTTTTGCTATGTATTATCAATTTTATGGTAAAGCGCTTTGATCCACAGGAGAGGCGCTATACAGATAAGTTCAATAATATTGATAATAACCATCAAATAAATTGACAAATAAGTTGATACCTTCATGATATAAGTTGATACTTCCATGATATAAGTTGATACCTTCACCATATAAGTTGATACTTTCACCATATAAGTTGATACCTTCATGAAATGTGTTGACACCTCTATCACGTTGGTTCTTTTAGATTCCATAACCCGCGGCTCTTGCATATTTGCAATTATAATTGCTGCTGTCAGTCTGTATTTCAGCTAGCTGCCAATCATAAAGTTGCGATCAGGTAGCACGGAACTAATAGGGTATCACTCCAACATCTAAAAATGAGAATCCTCAGAGAAAAGGCTAATGATTTTATTTTCGAGAGGTCCCATTTCATGGGAAAGAAAGCCGAGAAGTTAAAAATCTTAGGAATGGTAGAGAAAGGATAGGACTTGACTATGCATATCCAAACTTGATGAAATTTGTTTCAGTAAAAGTTTTATGGGGAAGTATTATATCATGGATCCACACCAAAGTTTGAGTGATTTGGTGAGGAGGGAATAACACCTCTTTATTTCAGCCCCCTTCCCTTCCTCCAAATAAAAGAAGACCAAAACCTCTGGTGCCCCCTTATTGAAATAACCCTCATCCGAGAGATATTAGATGGTGGGTTTTGGAAAATATCACAAAAGATCCCAAATTTATAACATTCTGGTACAAAAAGGACCCCAAACTTGATTCTTTCATCGTAGGTTTCGATGGGGAAAATAATTAGTTCCAGGCTACTCGCAATCGACAGAATCTTCAACCGGGTGTCTTTTTATGACGTCATAGCAGAGTAGACGCTTTTAGAACAATGACGTAATTTTTTTGTATTATTTTCGTAATATTGAACAATGACAGAATGAACACTCGCGCGGCATGTAAACACACGTGGGTCTGTGGTCAATTGCGAGACGACTACGGGAGGCAGGGAGGTGAAGGCTGAACTTAGTGAATTAGTGTAAAACGGAACTAATAATTCTCAATATTGAAAGCGATGATGAAAGAGTCAAGTTCGGGGTCCTTTTTGTACCAGAATGTTATGGATTTGGAATATTTTGTGATGTTTTCCAAAAAGTACCATCTAATATCTCTCGGATGATGGTACTTTTGATAGGGGGTCACCAGCGGTTTTGGTCTTTTTCTTTTTTTCGGCCGATGTGAAGAGGTGTTGTACATAAGCACATTTTAATAATTTCATTGACGCCGTCAGTGTCCCCTCCCTAACTCACTATAATAATTGTCCTCCCCCTTCTCATTCAATATTGGTTATTGTTACTGTTTTTCCTGGAAATTTACGTTAAGAAAGAAATACATTTAACATTGAAAGGGAGGATAGGGGGTTACAATTCTCGGCAAAATATTAAAGAAACATGGCACTATAACATATGAAGATCTCAAAAGCTGAAGTGTTCCAGCCGTTTTGTCTAAAATTGTAGGCCTAGGCCTACTCCCAATAAAAAACATATCCCATAATATTTCCTTCAACTTATGATAATCTGCAAGAATTTAAACTGCAGTCACAAATGCTAAATTAACCCTGTTAACGGTAGGTAAGGAAGTTTTGGCATTATACGGAACCCCCCACCCAAATCCTATGACGGACCCACCCTTCTGAATCCCAAATTCTACCACCCCCCCCCCAATCCCAAATCAGCCCCCTTCCTCACCCAAATCACGAACTACCCTGAATACAAAAACCATATGTCACTGACCCCCATTCACCCCATTCACCCCCACCCCGTGGGGTGGGGACTAATTATTAAGTATAGGGGCTAATTATTAAGTATAGCCTAATCTTAGACCCCAGATAGTCTAGGCCATTCTACTTCCACTCAACAACTTGGAAGTTCCAAGCACTTGTATGACACCTGATGAAATCACTCCACCTATTCAGTGCTGTCATGCAAAATAAATGACACACTATTCATTTAATAGTACCTCAGACTCCATAACAAACGCTATTTAGAATTAGCTATCAGTCATAGTTGTATAGTAAGCTTGCTGCCTATGGATACAACTAACCAGGGAGTTGTGGCCAACGCTAGTTAGAATTAGCTATCAGTCATAGTTGTATAGTAAGCTTGCTGCCTATGGATACAACTAACCAGGGAGTTGTGGCCAACGCTAGTGTTACTGCTGTTAACGTGTGTGGGACGCGGGAAACAAACATTTAGATATTAACAAAGTAAAAAGTTTCAGGATAGCCCGCGGGAAATTCACAAAAACTTTAATCAGGTGATGTATCACATGATGGTGTGCGCAGAATCATAGTGGCGTTTGCGTTATGATTTGCGACTTTAGTACGACATCACTCTGTGTTAGCTCCCGTAACAAGAAATGACGCCAAAAAGCCATAAGGAGAAATGACGTCAAAATGACGTCATAAAAAGACACCCGGTTGAAGATTATGTCGATTGCAGTCGATTGCATGCTACTCTCATTTGCTCCTTTAATTTTTAGTCACGTGACAAAACCACCTGATTTATAAGATAAATTTGGATTCAAACACCCATTTTCTTTTTCTAAATTCTAGTGCCCTGGATGTACTGCGACTCAGTTTTGAAATGGCTTCTAATCTTCTCCAGTTTGCTGGAAGGGTAGCTTTGGTAACTGGAGCAGGAGGAGGTAAGTTAGAATTATAATTTTTCTTTTCTGATCAATGCATCGTGCAAGAAATATACCATAAATTCAAACACTTTACCTTTGGGAATTAATGTGCACACACGACAGTACCAGGTATGGTTACAGCGCTTACATCGTTAACATCCAAGAACTCTCTAGTATAATCTGTGCTGTGCGTAAAAATAAAAGTGTAAGTCCAACTTACAAAATGTGTTGCGTCTTTCGACCCCCCTCGCGTGCTAGTGGGTGGGGACTTGACCACGACACCCCATGGGGACCTTAGAACTAGGCCCAGAAAATTATTTTCAGTTGAGATCGGGGTCATATTTTATATAGAAATGAATTTAGGAGAGAAAAAATTATTATTATTTTTTCTAATTTTCTCCCATTGACTTAAGACAGGGAAAATTGAGGAAAAAAACTAAGTCCAACTTACAAAATGTGTAGCGTCTTTCGACCCCCCTCACAGGTTAGTTGGTAGGGATTTGACCCCGACACTCCTAATTGTTAGATTGTTACATTATATGATTATGGTTGGATATTTTGTATGTGCAACATGCATTAATAAAACAATACAGCATTAATTACGAAACATTTAAGTATGATCGTGTCTTTATTAAACTCAAGAGTTTTTATTGAAATTTATTTGGGGTGTCAGCATTGACGGCTGAAAGTTCCTGCACTCTTCTGAAAAGTTCAAAAGTGCCCTCTTCAGAGAGTAAACAGGTCCAAGTGCCCTATTTTGTGAGGAAAAAAGCCCCATAGGGTGTCTGGGGATTTAACCCATTAGCTCCATTAGCCCATGAGGAGGGGGAGGATTAGCCCGTGAGGAGGGGGAGGGTTAGCCCGTGAGGAGGGGAGGGTTAGCCTGTGAGGAGGGGGGAGAGTTAGCCAGTGAGGAGAGGGGAGGGTTAGCCCGTGAGGAGGGGGAGGGGGGTGGAAAGACGCAACACATTTTGTAAGTTTGACTTCCCTCAAGTTTCCCTATATAATAAGTCAACGGAAGAAATTTTTAAAAATTTATATTTTTTCTCTTCTAAATTCATTTTTATATGAAATATCATTCCAATCCCAATTTAAAACAATTTTCTGGGCCTAGTTCTAAGGTCCCCATGTGGTGTCAAGGTCAAATCCCCACCCACTAACCCGTGAGGGGGGTCGAAAGACACAACACATTTTGTAAGTTGGACTTGGTCTTCTTCCTCAATTTTCCCTACGTGTTAAGTCAATGGGAGAATTTTTTTTCTTTCTCTTTTTCTTTTTCTCCTAAATTCATGTTTATATGAAATATGACCTTAAATCCAACTAAAAACAATTTCTGGGCCTAGTTCTAAGGTCCCCACGGGGTGTCGGGTCAAATCCCTACCCACTAACCCTTGAGGGGGGGTCGAAAGACGCAACACGTTTTGTAAGTTGGAGTTTAAAAAACTTTTTTTACTTATTCTTACGGATGTAACCTTGTGTAAGCGCTGCGACCCTGTCTCGACAGTGCAGTGTGCTCTACTACTAGGCCTAGGCCTACATAAGTTACACTACACTGCAGTAAAGTACAGGCTGCTGACACGCAACTTTGACATTGACTTTTGACTTGTACAGTACTTGTACTAAGTTATAGTGTTCAAAGGAATGGTGTAACTTTACCCTGGTAATGCACGGACTGAACACCGTCATGCATGTGAGTGGAAATGAAAATAAAGCCAGAGAGAAATGGATTGACTTCGAATTGCAGATAATGTTCAGTACAAATATGAAATAACGATATGCACATTTGCTTGAATTTGGAAACTGCATAATGATGATTAATGTAAACTTGTTTTATCTTGATGGATGGACAGTATTAAAGGTAGTCTGCAACACCAAAAGCCTTCAAAGTTGCTGCTCCTACAACAACTTACAGCTTAGTATTCCATGATTTCCATTCCTAAAAACCAATAACATTCCAATTTGGCCAGCCTTTTTGCTACGAGTGACAAGTCACATTTTGTAGTACACAACCAAAAAATAACCTTGGAATGGTTTTTCCATTTCATGCCTGGCATCTTTGTTTTGTTTTGATAATGTGGCACTTTGCATATGTTTTGCATTGATACAGCTGTCATCTCAGACTGTACATGTTGTACCAGGGCCGTACATGTAATTCTCATCTCGAAAGTTGGGGAAGGGGGCAGGGGGGCGGGAGGACATGGCCTCTAATTTAAAAGATGGGGGACAATAGGCAAATTTTCTCCAAAATGTACTGATTTATAAAAATTACAGGGAAAAGTGGGGGGGGGGGGGCGACCTGACCCCCCTGTCCCTCCGGAAATTAAATTATGGCCCTGTATTGTACAGTTGGCTTATGTACAGAAATGTGTGTAGTGGCTGATAACCAGGAGTGTTTTAGAGAGAGACTTTAACTTGTTTAGGTTTTTGGTATATTTTTTTTGTGGTAATGATATTTGTTTAGGCTATCTTATGGGGTTACATCTTGTTATGACTTATATTATGTCTTTAATGAAAAACTTCACTTTTATTTTACATGTGCTAACTTCAATACAGAGAAAAAAGAAGGTTACAAAATATAAAATTAAATTGCAAAGACTTCATGTCCGCAGAGATATATCTATGTGCATGTGATGTCATACACACATGAGCTAGGGGTTCTTGGGTTCGGAAGTTAGTTTTTCCTGAAAATAACTTTAAGCCCTCTGTGCATGAACTTTGCTTTCTGACAGTACAATGTAAGTAATCAAAAGCATGTTTACAACGGAAGTGACAATTTTTAAGACACAAATAAGCCAGAAATGAATGTTTTTTTCACGATGTTCATTTTAGATATCCACATTGGCAACACGTGGAGACAATCAAGAGCATATTATTCCATGCTCTCATACATTATTTGCTTACAGGAATATTCCCATGGATTTTCATTTTTTTCATATAACATAGAGAAAACTTTCAGAAAAAAGTGGTGAAAATACTATGTTAATATCTTATTCCGTTTAGAATTTACTAAATTTTAAGGTATTTTTATTTTCAACAACATCAATGATGTTATAGAGACAATTTAACGCCTTTTGTATTTCTTTAAAAATGATTTCGATTATTTCTCATTGTACACCAAGAAAAAAAAAAATGTTTTTTGGTAATTATATTCCACCCTATCTCTATAATGAACCAAAATGCTGTTCAATAATGTAAAAAAAGTGATTAAATTTATAAGAAATACATAAGAACTGTGCTGGAAATGACTTGATGACATTACCAAGCTGAAGGACATAAACTGTACGAGTGTTTGTAAGAACATTTTTCTACTCTTTGAATTGTTATAATCTCCAAACGGAATAAGATATTAAGACAGTTTTTTACCACTTTCTTTCTACAAATTTTCTCTATCATATATGAAAAAATAAAAATCCATGGGAATATTGCTTTAAAGGGGCACTAGACTAAAAAATGGTGGCACATTTTTCCAGAGGCTCACAAATATTCAGCAAAGCTTTTTGGCCTCTTGGAAAGCTACAAAACGTATCCAAAACCAATATTTACACCAAGTAGTTATCTATGAGGGAAAAAACAGTTCCAAGAATATTTAAAAAAATCCCCCCAAAAATTCTCTCACTTATGGGTTAAGCATACATGAATTTCTCACACATAATCTTTAGTAGCAAAACATTTGCCAGCAATTTCTTTTTATTAATGGGCAATAAATGGACACCCTATTTTAACCACACTCAGGTATATACATAGTCTCTTTGAAGAAAGGGCTGAAGCTGTCAATAGGAATATCAATAATATAGGGAAACCTTTAGTGTAGCTTAGAGTAGCGGGGGTATTTACAAGAATTATACTTAATCTGGTCTCTCAGACCTGATTCACCATTAAATACCACCAAAACTAAAAATGTAGTCACTGTCTCTGACACACCCAGGACACGGCGTTAGTGCCGTATACACTCACTTCAATGCCACCGAAGAGATTGAACAAGTGGGGAGGTGGGCGGGATGAACAGAAGGTAAGTAATTCTTGTATATACCCCCACTACACTAAGTGGGGTGGATTTACTTCAAATTATACCTTACCTTCTGTGGTATTAAAATATGCAACAGATTGCAACCAAGAATAGGATGGTCATTCGGAAAGGGAAAGGTCAGAACTGAAAAACGGGTTGGAACCCCGACAGGGAGTTGACCTGCTTTGCCCCTCTTCTCCGCAAATTCTTCTGGTTCTTTTTTATTCGTGTGTGTGACAGAAAGCACTAGGGGTTAGTGTCTTACCAATGAGTAACCCATGTTCCTACATTATGCTAGCTTAGCCAGAAACAATGTAAACATGAGGGTTATAATCATATTCATGTAAATGGTGAAAACTCAACCTTTCAAAGGTCTTGAGGCTGTCCTGGGCGAAACACTGTCTGAGCCAGAGAGCCACCATCGGCTGGAATGTTCCACAGATAGGCTGACATAAATGTCGACAGTATCTTCCAGACAGTTGCTGCCAAAATTTCATTTAAAGAAACACTTTTGAGAAGAGCAGTTGGGGTAGCTAGGGCCCGTACTTGGTGAGCATGGACGTGTGACCTTTGGGCAAACAGGGCCCCAGAGCTGTATGAAATTGCTTGAAAAATCCAATGAGAAATAGTATCTTTAGATACTGGGTTATGAGGACTATTTATTGAAATGAAAAGCGACTTGGCATCCTTGCCAAGGGGCTGGGTACGCTTCAAGTAGTATCAGAAACACCGCACTATGCACCAGACACTGTCCTCTGGAGTATCTAAAAGAGACATCAAAGAAGGAAGGAAAATGGGTTCTGGGAGGAAATCCAAGGTTTGGTTCTTGGCCAGGAAAGAAGGATCAGGGATTAGCCTGAACCTCCCCCCTCCCCTTGCGATTTAAATCTTATGGGACCCTCCGTGAGGGATAGGCCATGTAGCGTACTGCGGTATCTAGCCAATGCCACTACTAAGACAACACCATTTAATGATCAGCTCTTTGAAAAGGCACAGGATGCCAGTGGTTCAAATGGGGCCTTGGTTTAGGTTTCTAGAACCACCTGCATGCTCCAGGGTTGTAAAAGATTTTGAAGCGCTGGCGTTGTAAAAACATGCCCTTCACGAGCTTCTCCAGGGCTTCCAAGTTTGAATGGCGGAGTTGTCAGGGAAGCTTCCTGAATGACCGCTATGGCCAAGCAGAAGCCTTTGACTGTGCTCACTTGCTTTGCTAGATTGAACTGAGCAAGTAGAAAATCCGCTACGGTACCCAGAGGTGCCGAACAAGGAGGAACCTAAATATCGACTTCATTTCCAACACATTGATATGCTGGAGCTTCCACTTGCCAGACCATAGTCTTGCCACTTGGGACAGGCCTAAGTGTGCTCCCTAACCCTCCAGAGGTGCATCTGTGACAACTGTCACTTCCGTCTTGAGAGGGGGAACAACCATGGACCATACCGTGAGGGCTTGGCACTTGAAGGCTGCTTGGACCAATTAGTCGATAGCCTTGAGTGTCATCTCCCTTCGCTATACCTTGGCACAGCGGAACCTGTGTCCCTTGGCCTCAGTCAGGGTAGCCACAGGGCTCCTTTCTGAGGGTTGCACGGAGGCTCCAGACCTCGCTGGGTACCCAAGGGGTCCTCAACAGAGATTCGTAGTCCCCATTGGGGCCTGGAAGGCCCCTCAGTTATTGGCAGACCAGTCCTTAGCAGGGGTCTGCGCCCAGAATGGCACAATGCACGTCAGTTAGGGTGCTGTCTAGCACTGCTTTGCCGCCGGTTTGGCCTCAGAGGCCCCCAGCGGCAAGCCTTGCTGCGACTTTTGACTCCTGGGGTCATGGTTCAACCTTCAGGTTCCCCTAGAGCAAGGGATCAACTGGGAGCAGGGGAGGAAAGAGCGAACTATCAGGCAACCTGCCTGTCGATGCACGCAACGTCTCCCCTGAGGGACCTGGTGCCGGTACCACCGGCGCTTGGGTCTGTGGGGTGGCTGTGAGCTGATAGTGTCTCTGGCCGGGGTCTGCGGTGGCTCCTGCTTACTGGTGAGCTTGTAGTCCGAGGGGCAAGAGCTGCAGCTCTTCTCCCTGTCTCAGAGACCCAATGGGTGGGTCTGAGGAAGGAAGGGAGGGGCGACGGAGACTGTGGCGATTGGCAGCAAACAGGCTTGTGCACGGAGAAAACAGGCCTCCAGGGCCTGTAAAAGTCAACCCTGCATCTGGTCCTGCAGTCTCAAAACTGGGGCCTCCTTCTTGAGGCTAGGGCTGCGGGGCCTTCTCTTGCACCCCCTATGAGGAGAGCATGGGGAGGGAGAGCTAAAGGAGGTGGAGGAATGAGCGTGATGTTTGCGTCGCTTCAAGCGACCACGGGACAGCTCGCGGGTCCTATCTCTGCTGCATGCCCTTGCTGGGGGGAACGGGGCAAAGAGAACAAACACTTAGACCGGCCTGCCTTGTGGGATGCTCAGTGGCACCCTGATCCTCCTTGAAAGCCTCATGCCTATGCCAGGCCTCCTTGAATATTGTCCCATTCTTCACAAATGAGGCAGGGCCCCAATTACCAACAGTCTGCAAGTGTAGCATGTTTGGTGCATGTCTCCAGGCCAAAGTTTCATAAACTTGCGGCAGAAGGAGCACTTCGTGGTGCCGGGGGGTGGGGACGAGTTCCCTGGTGTCTGAATCTCAGACTCTATTAGGCAAATGTCAAAACTTCTGACAGAAAATTGCTCAAATGAGAAAGAGACCGCGCAGTCGACTACGCCTCCGCGGCTACTATAGAATAAGTTGGGGTGGCTAGCACTTGAAGCCGACCCAAAAATACTCACCTCTTGTTCTAACTGCCAAAACTATGGCACTAGAGGCTGTGTCACTGCTGCCAGACACTGCACTGCCGGTACTGTGAAGAGGAAATTCTAGCTACAACTATAGCCTTCCTTTGAAGTAGTCCCAACTGAGGGCTAAATATAAAAAAAGGGACTGAGTAAATGAAACAGTCCATCAGGGAACTTAGTGAGTGACTCCGTGGTCACTGCGGGTGACTGCGCATCCAGTCCTCACAAACATACACAGTCCTAACTTGGACCGTATAGGAATTCCAGTAGCTTGAAAGTCAAACTGCTACAGTAGCAACCGCGGAACCTGACTATGTATACCTGTGGAGAGCTGTAGGGTGACCCTGCTAGGGAAAGGCTGATGACCCATACTGTGGGTCGCACTGTTCTTCTTAGCTCAAACGGATCCCACATGGAGCTGTGACAGTAACCAAGGACACCCGCAGTGACCATAGTGTCCTGCATGTTCAAATAGCCGACTTCAGCCGAACACAGGAGCTCTCTAATTAACAACCAGTAACCAAGAATATGCTACCTTATTCAATGCTTGTACCAACAGGGAGAGTCTTCAGACAGTGGAAACCGCTATGAAAACACTGTGGTATCTAAGTGTAACACCTGTACAATAGGCTACCAAAGCCTTGAATAGCTAAAATTCCACAGATGTTATAGCTGTAAATGGATGCAGGCCATTGGCGTAGGCAGGTTTTTTGTTTGGGGGGGGGCTACTCATTGGTATGAATTTTGACCCGTGACAGTATCTAAGCGGAGCGCCACCATGGGTTGGCGTGGCGTTCAGAGAAATTTTTCCAATAAATGCTGCCTATAGATTGCGGAAATGGCACTTCCCAGGCCAAAAATTTGCAAATTTGAGGCTGTTTTTCTTTGATTGTTCACAATTTTGCCAAAATTTTGCTGTACATTTTGCCCAAATTCTTGGTTGCCAAAAAATTGGAGGAACTGTGCGACCTGCCCCCGCCACATACTTGCCAAGTACAATTTATTCAAACTCTACTGCGTAGCGATATAGGAGCAGTTTGGTTTGATGCCTCCCGAGTTTTTATGGGGAAGGGGGTGGTACATGTCAAAAGAAGATATTTGTAAAGCAAACAGAAGATCATTGATCACACTTGCACACCTGGCCAATATTTTTGACTCCAGAATATTGAAAAATGAGGGGTTGAGTGAGGTGGCATTGTACTTACTTGTTACTTGGAGTCGAAAGGTTGGAAGTAAGATTTGACAATCAAAGTTACCAAATCATAATTTTAGATTCAACCGCGCTGATGTTATGGCAAATTTGTCGATGACTGATTCCACGTCTGGGCAATGGGCCCTATGAATTCGAATAGAATAAATGCCTCTAGTCGGGCTTCCGTCATTGTTGACCGAATAGCTGTTAAGGGTTCTTTTCATTTTTGAAAAGACTCTCTCGCCTGTGCAGAAGTCACTGGCAAAGTTACCAGCAACTGGAGCAACAGTGATATGTTAGGAAACATTTCAGAGCAATGACCCAGGGCACAGGCGGATGAAGATGGTCGGGACTTGACAGGAACATTTTCCATTTCTTCCTCCATAACATGTATTCGCCCTTAACAATCATGAAAGGATCTCTAATCAAACTTGCATACACCTCAATAGCAGGAGTTAAATCATTCCACTGCCTCTTACCGTCAGCTTGTTTGGCGAATTCCATACAATTTGGTACAAGGTAGTTAAGTTTCATAATCTGTTGTTGATGTGGTCCAAATCTGTGCTTGAGGTCTCCAATAATGGAGTCTATGGCTGGATAAAAAAGGTGTTGTTGATGTTCCAAATCTGTGCTTAAGGTCTCCAATAACTGAATAATGGAGTCTATGGCTGGATAAAAAAAGTTGACTCTGTAATAGCCTTTGGTGGTGTTGTCTGATGTTTGAGCATTTGGTCGGTATGAGCTTCTAGCTGCAATGCGTGGTTTTCGCAGTTCCAACTCTATCACATCTTGTGCGATTGATTCTCCCTTTTGATACAGGTCATGGAACTCCCCTTCACTTCGCAATTCTTTGAGAACAGACTGGAGACGGTTTACCAAGGCTAACGCTTGGGATAAATCTCCCCCCACTGTTTGTAAGACTCAGGAAACTGGTAGCATCAATCCTGACAGTTTCTCCAAAATGACTGAAGCAACTGCAAATTCTGAGTTGCACACCAATTTTTCAAGGCTTTCTGCTTTGTTTCTGTCGCAAGGTGATGCCCAGCATTTGAATTCCGATAAGGCATCTAGTGTATATTTCGAAAGTTGCATAAATGTTACAACTGCTGTGTGTCGTTCCACAGAACGTGTTTCGCACAACGTAATCAGGTGCTTCTTGGTCATGGAAATACCAGAGTCACTTTCTATGAGGCTCTTCAACAGATCCGGTTTTTTTGCACTTGCTCGAAAAGTCGATGAAATTTCTCGCACAACCTTGCGGAAGCACTCAAATTTAGGCAGTGCATGGCGCAATGAAAATAAAAGGCCAATGGAGCTGCCTTTTCATTGTTGCTGAAGCACCAACCCGTTCACTGGCCATGGCTCCTGCCCCATCATAGCCTTGTCCCACACAAAGAGACAGATTCAAATCGAGCTCACAAATCTTTCTTAGCAACGTTTCTCCAATAGCTTTGCCACTCAACTTGGTTTCATTATGCTCAATTTCACCAGGATTATTAGATTTGATGTCAGAAATCAAGTCCAATACCATTACCGTATCCTCATGCAATCTCCAAACTCCAGAATCGCTAGGTGAAACATATCTTATAACAATTGCCAGTTGTTCCCTTTTTGGCGATCAATGTTTCATCAGCTATGATAGACCAGAACTGTGCTTTTTGATGTTAGCAACAACACTTTCCCTAATCATGTCACCAGCAACGCAAATAGGTTCATTTTGAATCAAGGATGATAGGTAGGTTGCATTAGCATGGGAAGTTTTTATATGGTCCTTCAAAAGTAAATCCCCACTCTGAAGTCAAAAACGAAGTAACCCTAAAATTTCCGTCATTTTCTGTTCCCGCCATCCTATTTTTCTGGACTGTGAACATATATAAAAAAGTGTGTGTTTGCTTCACCCACACCGACGATGACAAATAGCTTTATAAAACTCGTGGAACTAAGCCTATATTAAAGACGATAGAAGAACAACAAATGGTCACTTATGTATACATATCATTAATACATTTACTGGACTGGGCATACATTACCTTCATCCGTGTTTTCCCTTTTCCTTTTAAAAAACCATATCACGAAAAGTGACATTTTCAAAATTCAAATTCAACCGAACTTAATTACCGCCTTCAGAGTTTAGACAAATTGATTTCTATTTGTGGAAAATTTTGAGCAAAATAATGGGGCACTTGTAGTACTTTGTTATCGCAAAGCAGTAGCAGAATGGCGCCATCTTCCATCGTCATCGCGTAAGAACAGGCTTGGCAAGTTCACGGCTCTTGACAAATTAAAAATTGCGTCAAAATTTCATTTAAAAATTTGAATTATTTTTTGTTTTGTTTTACAGGGATACAATGAATTTACATTACAGGAAATGCAGGGAGATTCGCATTTCATGTATGCGCATCTGTACGATACATAGGCATATAGGTGTAATTTAATTTTTGTAAATATGGGATTGGGGGGGGCCATGGCCCCCGTGGCCCCCCCTCTGGCTACGCCAGTGATGCAGGCTACAGTATCCAAGCTGTTACTAGGGAATAGTTGAAATTCCACAGGTGTGGCCGCTGAAAGAATACGCTATGGTATTCAAGCTGACACTAACAAAGATGGACACAGTAATCAAGGAACACCTTGGCGACCCAAGTGCTTAAGCCACACAGAAAGCTAACAAAGCCTTGAATGGTAAAAGCAGTGCGTCATGACCAACCTAAGGCACACAAAGGGCCATCAAACATCTGTGCATTATGTAACCAATCACAGGTGTAACAAACACCTGAAATCCTGTGCATACCATTAGCACACAGTAAGGGATTAAAGAGGATTTGCCCCTGGGTAGGGAAGAATCCTTCAGCTATAAGGAAGAAAAACAGACAAACATACAAAGTCTTCTCTTCTCTCTTGTCTCTCCTCCTGTACCAACTTGTACTCCCGGGACCTTCAAACAGCTACCGGTAGGTGCCAAGTTTCTTTTTGCTGAAAAGAAAATAAGACAGAGAGTGGTCACCTGAGGTAAGAAGTCACATGTACCAAGGAGGGGACACCTTAGCATGGGCCAGGCTTACCAACAGTGTAAAAGAAAAACTTTTGAAACCTTACTGTGTTTCACTTTCTTTCTTTTTTGGAAAAAATTGCAGAAATAAAATTCTTGCAGAATTAGGCAGCAGCCATCACTGTTGATTCATTACAGTACTTCAAGCTTCCTGTAGGAAAGACAAGTAGATAAGCCACCCTGGCCCAAGGGGGAGGCCAGAGGCTCACCCCTGGCACCCACATCAGAGGATGCATCATAAAATATGAGGCAGGTAGATAAAAAAAGTTAACATACACGTAAAAACACATAAGCTAAAGTAACGTGACAGTACCCCTTTAAGCTCACCACACAGCCACGTCAGCAAGTGCAGACAACACAGAGACACATAGATGAGAACCTAAGACCAATGCGCATGCATAGACACCACACTGGACTGAGGCCTAAGGTATACCATAAACAGAGGCTAGTTGGCGCTAGCCTAACCTCTACATTATGGTAACACTAGATTCAGAAGTCTAAAGGGGGGAAGAACTGGACTAAGGGAAGGATGGAACGGATGTGCTAAATCCCATGAACCAGGCTAGTAAGAACACTACAGTAAAACACTTCCAACCAATAAGTATAAATGCATATAAACATAGTAAGCTCCATAGGTGGTTTATAAAATCATCATTGATTGAGAAACATAATGATGAAAACGGATGAAAATTACTTACCCACAGGAAACCTTCTCCTTCTCAAGGCAAGCAAAAACTTACAATACCCACAAGGTATGAAGGAAAGGTGAAAAAGACCAAAAGAAATTATTCTTTTTCCAAAGGAAAATAATCAGCATCAGCAACTGCATGGTATCTGCTCAGGTGCAGGTGATGAAGAGAATAGAGTGTATACGGTGCTAGTGCTGGGTGTGTCAGAGAGAGTAACTACAATTTTTATTTTGGTGGTATTTAATGGTAAATCAGGTCTGCGAGACCAGATTGCATATCTTAATATCACAGAAGGTGAGGTATAATTTAAAGTAGATAACAAAGATTTATAATCAATCACAACTAAACTGTGTTTAAAATTTTAAGCTTTTCAAAAGGGTAATGAACATGGGATAAAAATTAATTGCTGAAACTGAAAAAAATAATTATAATTTCTGCTCTTGTATCACTCAAAAATGAATTTTAAACCTTAAAACATTAATATTGTACAGCAGTAAACTATATCATTGCAATGCTCTATGTACTAATCTATCTTAAAAAAAAGGCAAACCATAAGAATACATTGATTTATACAGCACTTTTTGCTAAGGCCTCAAAGTCCCCAGGGACTATTCCCAACCGTGCAGCTATCACGGTGCAGCAGTCGTTAAACTGATCAGGTACTTTGATGGCACAAACCATCAAAGTGTGACTTTTTTCAAAATCAATGTTTGTTTTAAACTGAAAGCTTTTCATAATCAATTGATGTTTCAATGACATACGAAGAGTTTAACTAGCTGTGAACTCAATGAAATCAACATCAGTTTTTATTTCAAGTAAAACCATCAAATAGAAAATAGTCAACTTGCTTTCTAATGTAAGAAGAGTTCATTAATGTGTTTTAAACTGTAAGTAATGGTATCTGTTATCAGAAAATTGCTGATCAATTTTTTTTCTTTTTTTGGAACACTTATACCATCAAAGCATGACTTTGTCCAAATCTCCTTTTTTTAAATGTCAAAAAAAAAGCCTGGGATGGGGAGGGGGAGTCATTTCGTCAACTCCCCATTCAGCTTTTATCTTTAATTAACAAGTTGTTGCTACATGTCCAGAGATCTTTAATGAACCCTCTAACTGCTTGTTTGAGGTTGTGATGTTAGTTTAATGGTTATTGATATTTTTCTTGTTTCTGCAGGTTTGGGAAAGGAGTATGCACTTCTACTAGCAAAAAGAGGAGCTGCTGTTGTAGGTATGAAAACTGACATTTTCTATCTTTGACATAATCTTTTCCAAGATAGAAATGAAAAGGTATTACAATCATGGGTGGGATTTGCTCACAAAAAGTGTGTGGAGGGTATAAAAGAATCTACAAAAAATTATCATGTAAAAAATGGTGGCATACGATAGTGGATTATAAAGAAGCAACTTGTTGGAGAAAAAAATGTGTTGATATCTGGTTCCGTTTTGGAGTTATTACATTTCTAAGAATTCACCAATATGTTGAAAAGTGGCTGGGTACAATTTGATGTCATAGTTGCAAGTTTAAACATCTATGTAGAGTATAATTTCCTTGAAAATTAATTTTCACTTTTCTGTTATTAAGAATATAAGTAACATTGTTCATGTTTGGGCAAAGCATGTAAAGTGCATGTTATATCCAATATCAATGATTAAGCAAAAAAGTATTTAGAAAGAGGTAATTTAGTTTTAAAGAAATGCATATCAAATGTCTTTAATAATTCTTCTCCATCTCTAAATGTCTTCTTTCACATGGAGAATCACAGGAATATTCCTTTAAGATTAAAAAAAAGAAGAAAACATTAGCTGTTCTGCTCCTTAAAGTTTTAAACAGTCAGACCCGACCTAATACATAACCAAGTCGGGTCAGATTTTCCTCTTTATTTTTTGTATTCTGAAATCCTTAATTGTTGTGAAAGTTGGTGCTGAGTATCATATAAGCAATGGATGAAGTCCTTATTGTGTGGTTATTTTAATTAAGATAAAGTGGTCTCACTATTTGCTACAGTAAGTTTGTGGTTAAAAAAAAAAAAGGAAAGTTGATTTTTAAGTGGAAGAAAATTCTTCATTCAGTCTCCACTCTGTGCGTGTACATATTCTCTTATACAAATTCTACGTGATAGAAATTTGACCACTGAATTTATGCAATAACCTAAAAATATTAAAGGACTAGTTTAGGGGTCAAGCATGTCCATCTTAAATGAAAGAGAACTTCAAGAGAAATAAAATGGTGAAGAAAGCATTCAAAAATATTATTCCGTTAAGGAGCTATTAAAGTTTAAAGTTTGGTATAATTTGTGTAGAAATGACTGAAATCAGACTAAATGTGATGTCATAGCCTCAGATTCCTCAAGGTCTTTGTGTATTCTGTCATAATTTGTACTGTATTCTGAGGCTTAAAAAACATTGGATATGTCAAGAAAGTAGTAAAACATAATCTTGTAAGGGTAATAATAATTTACCACCTGAAGAAAGTTTTGAGGAAAAATAATTCAATAGTTAAAAAGTTAAATAAATTTTCTTTAAAATATATCAATAATTGTTAAGAATGTGAGAATATATGTAAAGTATCTGTAAGTAATACAGGGTATATAAATACAGGTCATTATTTGTTAAAGCATTTGGTAAAAACTGAAAGATTAAGACTTGTTTAAACGTTTAATAACAAAATGTGATATTCATGCTGTTTATGTTTAATCTGTATACTCCAGCGCGTGCACTTAGGTCATGTAGATCTTCAAGTCTCGTTGTACCACGAACAAAAACTGTCAGTTTTGGTGACAAATTTTAGAACAATAGCATCAACACTCTGGAACAACATTCCAAGTGATGTTTGAGACTGTTCAGATTTTAACGCTTTTAAATCTTTATCAAAAACATATCTATTTAAGCTAGCATATGGACTATAACTTCTAATTATATCAATTTATATTATATTTCATGTGCATGTTTATAAAGCATGTTTTTTCATGAATCTTAGCACTATAATATTCGGTATAATAATAATCTTATTGATATACAAAACTTTTTGTCTTTTTAGTGAATGACCTTGGTGGTGATGTCAAAGGTGGAGCAGGTACCTCAGATGCTGCAGACAAAGTAGTGGAACAAATCAAAGCTGCTGGGGGCACAGCAGTGGCAAATTATGGTAAAATTAGATCTGTTGTGGTAGCCTTCTTTATTTTAGGATCACCAGTGGTGAATTTTGTTTTTAAAGTTAATTCATTGAACATAAGGAAAATTGTGATATAAATATTGAATTTACAAATTGAAGGTTTTTTCTTCTTCCAATTACTCCGCGTACTTTATACTTGGAAGGTTATTGCAGAGCCATGATTGAACATGGCTGGAAGTGATGATCACTGGGTTTTTACCCTACTCTTTACAAGAAGTGTTCAGAGAACCAGGTAGGGTGTGACTGTCCTGCCATTGGGACTGACATTCAACCATTGACTTATCTCAACAACTGAATGCGGGAGCAGGAGTTGCAAATGACATACTTCTGCATCGACGTTCGGCGTATCTGCCTGCATAGCTGTGGACAAAATGGATTAGACATGAAAGAGGCTTGGACCCGGTACCTCCTGCATCTCAGCTGTGCTCCCTGGTTGACAGCAGAAAGCTCCCTGGTTGACAGTGGACAGCTCCCTGGTCGACAGTGGGCAGCTACTTGGCTGACTCGGGGCAGCTTCCTGGTCAACTAAGGAAAGCTCCCTGATCGACAGAAAAAAGCTTCCTGGTCGTCAGGGGGTATCCCCCTGTTGGGGTACAGCCCCTCAGGTGAATAGCACAAGCAGCTGTGTATGAAATGTGTCTAAGACCAGTTCCTATACAGAATATTTTCTGGTTAAAGGCCAGGCCAAAAACAAATTTTTATTTGTTCACTAGTGTTTGAATAGAGCCATAGATTTAAGATCAAATTTGTATCAGCTTATTCCTTTGATAGATTTTTTGTTGTTAAATAGTTGATTCCTGTCTTGTGATACTTAAAGATACTGTTTACAGTGTGTGTAATGTACAGTAGTTGTCAATTTGACCATTGGCCTCAAACAGTATTCTTTGTTTTACTTTGTTATATCAACATAAACTTCACCATTGAGTGTTTCATTTACTTAATTCTTTCAGTAAGTAGTGTAAACCGGTGATATTTTATGCAAACTAGGACAATGATCATAAGTAGTTTGGGAAAATAGTATAAAGGTGAGGGTGGAAAGGTTATTTAAAAAGATTTTGGTATTCGGTACCTTACTCCTTAGGAGGAGGTGTTCTTGCTAGATTTAAAAAATTATGAAGATTGAAACAAATTTAGATGAACATGTCCAGCGTCCATTTCCTCTTACAGTACAGTATATCAAGCAAGATCTTTATAGGATTAGTTCAGAGGCAGTTGCAAAAAATTAGTACTGGGGGTCCGTTGGGAATTTGACGCTCGGGGGTCCATAGCAGATATATTGCAGTGTTATTAATCGTGGCCCCCAGATAATGATTTTTGCTCTGATCTGTGGGGTTTACCCACCCTACCACCCTATTGTGGTGTCACTGTTCAGGGGTCAAGCAGGTCTGACATATATGAAAGAGGACTTTAATTAAAAGACCAAATTGATGAAGATACAACTTTAATTGTATTCCACTATAGTTGAGAATAATAAAGTTGTTAAGAGTTTTGTCCCATTTGTGTAGAAGTAAAATTTTACTCAACAAAAGTTGGGTCAGAATGTGTCTAAAAAAGTTGTAGTCATTTAACGATTGTATTATCCATGCCTTCTTGATTTTTCAAGGTCTTTGAAAAATTAACTTGTAATTAACATCAATCCATTATTTTTTGTGGGAATGAGATGCTACATATGGGTCAATGCCAGTAATAATGACACAACTTATTTCCAGCAAAAAATAATACATTTGCATGTAAAACAGAAAAAGAAAAAAAAAATATCTTTTTAATCTTTATTTTGAGTCTGATCTGTAAAGTTATTGCATGGAAATGAAGTATAATACTTATGAATTGTTTCTCCCAAACATTATTTTCAACATGAATTGGAAAAATTGGTGATAAAACAAAATTCACATAAATGTGCACATAAAGATACCATAAGAAAACATTTAAGAAAATATGGTAAAGAAAAAGAAGAGAAAAGAAAGATCTTTAGAGTTTTTAGCAGAAGGAATAAACAAAATTCAGTTTGCTAAGTGTTCTGGGTAACAGCAATCAGATTAACAAAGCTCGCAACGGGTCCGTAAGCGCAATTTCTGTTCACCATTTTGCCGTCACTCAGTCTGTGTGTGCAGAAATTTGTTTTGTACAGTAAGTTGCATTGACTACATGAGCGCGCACCGGTACCTATTTGTACTGTACCAGTACTGTGTAGGATGTTTTCCCCACTTAGTTATGCAGATTTTGTTGCTAGGCAATTTCTTCGGTGATTGGTTGAAAAAGCTGTCAATCATCTAACTAAGACAGCTTAATTGTTCAATTTGTTGCTTATAGATATTTTCTGGCAAAAATGGAAGCTTTTGAAGAAGGACCCCTTCCCCACACTGCTTAATCAGAGTTCGCTTGTTAATACAAATTGATACAGCTTTACCCATTGTTGGTACTCGTTCACCCATTACTGAAAAAGCTGTCAATCATCTAACTCAGACAGGTTAATTATAAGATAAGGCTACCTAGATACATTTGTAACCATCCAATGAGAAACTTAACATTAATTTTGAACTCATATTTCATAGTTTGTGTGTTTTTGTTGCTTGCACAATATATTTTTTTAAAATGGAATTTTGACTTGGTATTTATTGTTTTTTTGCAGATTCTGTAGAAAATGGAGAAAGCGTGGTAAAAACTGCTTTGGACAATTTTGGAAAACTCGGTAAGTGAATGAAGACTAAAAGAATTGTGTGCACTCTCTTCAGATTGCCTTTCAAACCTGAGCTGTCCTGTTGTTTAAACAGAAACGCCTGAATTTTCACAACGAAAATGTTACCAATATTAACAAAATATTTTGCTATTTTTTTTATTTTAAGATAGATTTTGCCTGCAGTATTAATTGAAATAACAAAGATAATAAAGATTTAATTGTTTATTTATTACTTTTATTTAAATCTAACCAATTTTAAATGCGTGATTTGTTATTTTAAATGAAATAATTATAATCAATCAGTCACTGATACCCAAAAAGAATTTGCACTAAAAGGCGCTATACAAGTAACAACAAACTAGGCCTAGCTAGAAAGGAAAAAATTGAAAGAAATTAGAAAACACAATTATGGTTATTGAAAAATAGACCACACTGGTAAAACACTGCCGACAACACTAAAAGAACAAATAAAGCACATAGGCTTTTGATAGTGGCGACTTGAAAAAAAGATGTTGTTTTAACAGTTGTTTGAAAATAACAATGGAATTGGCAATCTTGATGTGATCAGGAAGAAGGTCCCATGAGGCAGGGACCATGACATGAAAAAGATAAATCTGCAATTGTGTAACTTAACTTCGATTGGCTACTGTCATTGTTTTTGAAGGAGACATATAGTCAAATATTCAAGCTTGATATATGATAGAGAATTAAAAATTAAGAACTGCTGAAAACCCCATCATAAATTGTTATTCTATTCTCATGTTATCCAAGTTTGAAGTTTTAAATCGATGCTGCCATTTTGTCTCATTTTGTGTTGAAATCGTGCCAATGATGACATCATTTGCCCTGTGTGCTTACTGTGCTAGCACTCATACTGTATTTCTTTAGATTTCACTTTGAAATTTTTTTCCAAAATGCTTTGACATGAAGTTCTAAGGGCTTGAATCATTACTATCACAAACAAATAAAAATTCATAGACCTGGCCATGCAAAGGAAAAATGATTTCTTACTGTATTTGATGTAATAAGCACCCAGGGCATTTACGAAAAATAGAATTGCACTACTTTTTAGGCTCAAAAGTTTTTCCTAATAAGCACCCATGCTCCGGGAACCGTATATTGTGCTATTTGAACTGCTTTGTGTGAACTGGTTCTATACTAGCCCCACAATAACCACCACAAAAAAATTGTGAGCGTCAGACGGAAAATAAGCAAATAATGTAACAGAATCATATTTTAAGTCTTCAAATCAATCAAATAAATTATGTTATTAGTCAAATAAATGTTGGGTGGGTGCTTATTGCAGCAGAGAATAAGTCGAATAAGGTAATTGCTTTGTATAATGTGATACTTCTTCAGATGACTTATTGTTATTATTTCTATCATATTATATAAAGAAAAAGCCAGACTTTATGTCTCCTATAACTTTGATGGGCTACTTTTATTGTAATTACCTTCTCCAGTAAAGTTGGACAGAGTTGATGTTTTTGTCTCTTTGTTTGTTTGTTTGTCTGTTATCAAGATTTCTCAATAATGGATGATTAGATTTTGATTAAATTTGGTGTGTAGTTTTGTTACTATGTCGGAAAGAAGTGATTACAATTTGGGACTTATTGGAACAGGGGAAGGGCAGAAATGTGAGGGGTTGAAAATTTTCAATGGATTCCAATGAAATGTCCTAAACAATGAATTCCCTAAAAAGAATTCAAAACAATGAACTTTCTGGACTAAGAAAATCAGATCCAGTGGTTTCTGGTATCAAAGAGAATCAAAACTTGTCTTGTATGAAAGGAAAATGATGGAATGTGAATCTTGTTTGAATAAAGCTTAGCCTGAAAAAAACTGGAAAACAATGATCACAAGTGATGATCCTCAAGAGTTTAGAATGCAAATGGTGATACGGATGAACAGTGAGAAAGAGATTGTTTTGGGTTATAGCTGGGTGGGTTGAGGGTTTCTGAGGTAGATTGTATTCCAGTGGGGAATGAACAGGGGGCAGAGATATGCACTCTGCAGAGTGCTATTATTCTAGTTATAATCATGTCACTTTCCTCTCCGCAGACATTGTCATAAATAATGCAGGAATATTGAGAGACAAGACATTCCAGAGAATAAGTGATGAAGACTGGGGTATTGTATTTTATATCATTTTTTATAACATTTCTTCTGCCACATATTTGCTGTATTATTTATTAATCATAGTTGTCATGACAACTGAGAGCTTTGAAATTGGAGTCTGCATTTGCTCCTTTTAAGAATTTAAAGATATATCTTTAACATCGCTTAATTGGATAACAAATAACATGACTACATTGATCGGTTTTAGCTTACAGCCACCATGTTGCATGCTAACGAATCTGTGTCCTTCTGACAACATATATACGAAGCGTAATATCATGAGTGAATCATGCCTTATGCTTGGATACTGCAATATCCAACCCATTTTTTACTGTGACGAAGCATATAACTACAGGAGTGGTTGTACATGTACACTTGAAAATAAATATATAGAAATGATTGACTATATAAGTGTCGAATAGAAAGCAAAACCATTAGACTTTGGGCCAATGCTAAAAATTATCTTCCTATCTGGAGTTTCGTAGACCACCTCTTGGGGCAACACAAAAAAATATATCAATCTGTGGGGAATTACTTGCTTTTCGATAAACTAGAAAGTTCCACTAAATTTTCTTGCACGTTAAAGAGTCAGTAACAAAAAAATTAATTTGATGTGAATTTTATTTGAAAAACTGCCGTTTATGGCCAATATAGATAGATGCCCAAAACTGCTGCCAATTCATTGATCTTTGTGACTTAGACTAAAGTAACAAGTAATGACACTGATTGACATGCACTTTTGAGTAATTTTTCTTTTAAATGATACACAATATATTCTTTAAATATCGAAAGGAAGCATCTCATTATGACCAAAGGGTAAATTAAATATTTTGCAGTGTTTGTCTTATGAGTTTTAATCTGCTGAATATAAAAACCTTAGTTTCTGTTATTGTTGTAAAAGAAGAAATTTTGATTAACAAAACTTAAGTAATTGTTGAAATGCTATGTATGACTTACTTTTCCAGGTACTTATTGACAAAAACCCCAATAAGTTCAAATTGGCAAACCCAGCGTCGTAAAACCCGTCAAAGCAATCCCTGAATACAAACAAGTTGAGAGCGTGTGCGATTAGAAGGATGCATGCCAGATGTCGGCGGTTCTCTTATCCACCTTCCTTTGACAATTCGTGAGCCATAGCAGAACTGAAGATAACATTTTATTTGATAAGGCGTGATCTTTTAGTGAGCTGATCTGCCTAGGAAAAAAACAAAATGACTATTTTGCAATTTTTTCCAATCACATTCGGATTGATAATAACATGCAATGTACTGTATTGCATCTTATAATGACTATTGTTCGAGGGCCAGATTAGAGTGCCTCGTGGGCCAGATTTGGCCCGGGGGCTGCCTATTAAGAATCACCGTTCTAGAGACTCAAAATTATTTAACAAAGCTTTCTGACCATGTAGAGAGCTGCACCATTTCTCTACCTTCAATATTTATACCCAATAGTTATCTATGATTGATGAACTATAAAAATTGATCAAAATGAAACAAAAATCTATGGTTCCAGCAGTCATAACTGCAGGAAAATCAGGAATTTACGGGAAGAATTTTGTAAATAGATTTCTGAGGTAAACAACAGTATATGTGGTAAATATGGTTCTTAAAATGTCCCCATGTAATTGTGAGATAAAAGTACATTAAATTGCGAAAGAGGAAAGTATTTAAAGATGTATTCACACATTAATATTCTTTCTGTGGCGATTTTTTGTGGGAAGATTTTGACACCTTTTATTTAGAACGGTGGAAAATTTTATGATTAATTCCAACTCTGATGAATATTTGGAAAAATTCACTAAAAGACTGGGTCTAGTTGACCTTTAAGATTTGCAGCACTCTTTGGCTGTTTTGTTGTTACAATGTAAACTCTTTCAGTAAATGTAAACAGTTTCAGTGTATAAGTACTTAATAAGTACTTTAATGTTTTTGAGCTGATTTGAGCTTGTTTTATTTGAATAAATTGTCTTGCTCCTTGACACACCGCAGGACACTTTGGCGGAACTAGCTTTTAAATACAAGTTTGACTCTCTACTACTAGTCCGCTGTGTTTCTTTGCTAAAACATATATTTTTGTATTTTTTTTATCTTTCAGTTACACACCCTACATTTTTTTAAAAGTATTGATTAAGGGTTAACCCATAATTCATCATGCCTTATCACAGATTAACCATAGAGCTGGGTCACCAATATTGTACTAAGTTCTATGGTTAATCCGTGATAGCGCACTATAAATTATGGGTTAACCCTGTTCATTTAATATTTTTATTATGAATAATTAAACTGATCAAGTTGGAAATTGCAGGCTTTATTAATTAATTTATTTTCTTTTTTGAACAAATATTACAGGATTACTTTCATCAACAAATGAAACTAATCTTTTGGCAGTGCCTCTAAGATTTTAATTTTCCTCGCGTGACATATAGTGTATATTTTAAGTGTTGCACGATAATACTACACGTGTTCAATAAACACTGTTCATATTGTTATAAAAGATGGAGGCAATCAAGAAAGTATTTTGTTGTGCACTTGTTGTTTGTTACTATTCTCTAATCGAATGATTGAATAATTTCCCGTACCGTGTGTGATGCATAGTCATCTGTTTGGATAGATGACTCTGGTGCAGTGTTGCAGTTGTTGCTGCATTTTTTGACCAATCAAATTTTAGAATTCTTATGACATTTAAATGAACAAGACTTATCTCTCATTATATAAAGTTCCTTACTACTATAAAGTTGCCAGTTGATCAATTATTTTGTCACTTTTTTTCAGATCTTATACTGCAGATTCATCTGAGGGGATCGTTCATGGTAACGAGAGCGGCGTGGCCTCACATGAAAGCACAAAACTTTGGAAGAATTATCCTAACGTCATCGTCATCAGGAATTTATGGAAACTTTGGACAAGCCAATTATTCTGCAGGTTTGAGTTTTATCCTATTTTTTGTTTCTGTTTCTTTGTTCTTGTCAGAACCTGAAAGATTTATGGACTTGTAGGGGAGCTTCTACTCAATTGTCTTTTTAATGTAAAAATTTAAATCCATCCGAGCCATTTGGCTTATTGGGCTGGTGCTTATTCCAGTTTCCATGGCGCAAGCAGATGAGAGTTCATGACCCCCCTGGATGGGACGTTAGTCCATTGTAGATTAATTCCCCAGCAGTGCTGGTACTCATTTTACAGCTGAGTGAAATAAAGCAAGTAGAGTAAAGTGTCTTGCTCAAGAACACAATGCAGCACTCGCGACTGTAATCGAACTTGGTACCTCTCAAATACGAGCATGACTCCTTAACCACTGAGTCACAGCACCTCTCAAGTTATTATATTAATACCTTAAAATTCAAATTGTGGATTTCTAACTGATTTTGATATGCTTTTTTAATGTAATCAGCAAAAATAATTGCAAAAAGACCATAGAATTTCATTTGAAATTTGTTGCATTTGGATAATAATTCTTCCAACTAGTTTACCTCTGCAGCGGTGTAGAAAGTTCATATGAAGTTGTGTTGTGGAATTGTGATGTTTAGACAAGTGCAATGCATTACTTGGAGTCAATTTCTGATTTGTGGTATAAATAGATTGCAGAATATTATGAATAAAATTATGCAAAATTGAGGGAGTTTTTACAGATGTTAAAGATCCTGATATAACAATACAAATATGACATCTTCATCATTGCAAATGCACAGGTGGCCAGTTACACTGCAATAAAAATGCACCTTTCTCTCCTTTTGGTTTTATAACTCACTGTATTTTTCATCTATTAAGCAAAACTTGGACTGACTGGATTTGGTTTCACTCTGGCCATTGAAGGGCAAAAGAACAACATCCTCTGCAACACCATCGCACCATTCGCACAGTCCAGGATGACTGAGTCATTGCTACCAGATGGTGAGTGTAAGAAAATGGGCCCCCTCTCAAGACTCATTAGTGTCTATACCTCATTCTGTAGTCAATTGACTATATGGTGTAGCATCAAACAAGAACCACTGAAAGTGTTTGTGTTATGAACTTAAACAAATAACCAACTTGAATACTGTATTTGACCTTTAAGCTCCCAGGGCGACTACAAAAATAAGAATTGTACCATTTTCTATTGCCTAATTTCTTCCTAATAGGTGGATTTCATCACATGACTCTAAATCAACTGGAAACCATTTGCAGGGCTAAGCTTTGAGCGTTGAGTGTTTCACGCATTTGATCTTCAAACAGCTCAGTCACATCACATGTAGAACAAACAGACTCGGTCCTACACACGCTAGCACACACTGATGATGAAATCACATGCTGGACATGTAAAACATGTGCTTGGCATATAAAACACACGCTGGTTGAAATAAACAGGCCAGATGAATTAATTTTGTAATATAAAATTTTATTTTTGAAACAAAATTACCCTTCCAAGTACTTCACATAATCATAATCAGTAGATTTTAAACAGGTCTATTAGTGCAACCAATGGAACAGCAAGATTCTGGCATAATTATCTTAAAAAAGTAAATTTTATATAACAACATGCAAATGTATGCAAGTGTACAGCAAACAACTGTTCCTTGTCCTACAAAATAGTGCTGTAAAAAATATTATGTGACCTCATGACGTCAGCTGAAACCCTTATAAGCGCTCATGACCAGGACTGCCATCATCCAATGAGGGTCTGGGCCAACACTGACAGATCCACATTTTCGAAAATGGGGATCATTGTTCATTAACAATTTTGAAAAGCAAAACCAAAAACAAAAAAGGAATGTAGGCTTATATTGGGCTGGGTCACATCATAGATGCCTAAAATGGAACCTGGTTGCTTGCAGTGGCATAGCCAGCATTAAAAAGTGAGGGGGTCTGAGAAGGTCCTAGAAAATGCTCCAACAGTTTTGTCCAATATTGTATTTTTGGGGTATTTTTAGAATGTTCCATATGAGCTGGTTGCATTAGTTCTCTATAAAAATTACCAACTCCCATCATACTCATCTCACTTTTGTTGATTTTCACACTTCCTGATTCTTCCATAGAAATCAAGCCTCTCCTTAGCCCATCCAACGTGGCACCGTTTGTTGCCTACCTCTGCCATGACAGCTGTGAGCAGACCGGGAGTTTATTTGAGGTTGGAGGTGGCTGGGCAGGACAAGGTAAGAATTCATTTATAACTACTTTAGGTTTAGGTAGCATCCCGACGGAACTCCAGTGGATTATTTACATCAAGAATTTAACGGCCATCTTATTAACCTGGTGTGGAGAACTGGTTGGAGACCCACCGGTAACTAACCTAATGCTAGATTGAGAAGCTGAAGCTTCACTACATTGCCATCGAGGTGTCTTGGGCAACAGTAGCTATTGTAACAGCAGTCTCACTTCAGGTGTACCTTTCACTTTAACAATGGTAAATTTACACCTTGAGAGGCAAATCTTTTGTGTTTCTGTGTGTTAAAGAAAGGGGAGAGGTATTTTCTGTTTTGTAGACTACAGTATGTATGTTCTTGATGTTTGAAGTGTGTGAGAATGTAAGATTTGATTCTCTGTTATAGGATAGAAGTGAAGCAGAAGAGGGATACCACCTGTATGAACAGACTAGCCGGTGGTTAAGCGGAACTTTATGTGCCTACCGGACAAGCAAGTGGGTATATGCCGCAACAACAGAGAAATAGTAGCTGCAGGAAGTCTTATCTATTCAGAATATTAAGCCATCCATGTCCTTGGCCCTTTCATAAGTCACTGAAGGCCCATGCCAAGATTGGGACCTTATAGTCTGTAACACAGATCAATAACCACCGGATGCATGGTGTATGATTTAATATTAAAGGAATGCTCATCGAGAGTTGAGTTTGTTCAAATGCTTAAAGGAATATTCTTCTGAATTTGCATTTTCATATATATCGTCCGTCTTTCCGCATACTGATGAATGTCTTATTTAAGTGAAACGAAAATTGGCATGAAATACTGAATTATTATTTCCGCATACTGATGAATGTCTTTGAAGCTTTATGAAATAAAATTTTGCTTAAAATATCTTTAATGTAAGTAAAATTGTCAAAAGATTAGCATTTCTCTTTTCAATGATATATAAAGCTATCAACTTTTATTTCATCAAGCTTCAAATTTTGCGGTTGTCACTACACAAATGACATTCGTCACTACACAAATGACATTCGTCACTACACAAATGACATTCATCACTACACAAATGACATTCATCACTACACAAATGACATTCGTCACTACACAAATGACATTCGTCACTACACAAATGACATTCATCACTACACAAATGACATTCGTCACTACACAAATGACATTCGTCACTACGCGAAAAGAGGGGCGGTATGATACAGGACTATTAAAGAAACAATTTGGTGTAAAATCTTGTAGATATCTTTTTTCGTTTAGGAGTTATTGCATATCAAAGATTGCATGAATTTGTTGAAAAGTGACCTCACAGTGTACGGTGTGATGTCATAAAGGCAAATCTTAAACAGTGTTTTTGTATCTCTTTGAAAGTTAATTGCCTCTTCCTGAATTACTAAAAGCGTTTTTTGTTTAATTATTGAGATGGGTATAACATGCACTTTATAAGAAATTGCTTTGCTCATCATGAACCTTTGAAGCTTAAGAAAAAGACAAAGATTGTTGTTTTTATATCACATTTTGCAAAGTTACGATGATAAAATCTTTAAAATGTAATAACTCTGAAGTGTAATAAGATATCAACATGGTTTTTACTCTGATTTGTTTCTTTAGTAGTGCTATATCATATTAATTAAAAAAAATAATGGAAATAAATCTTTAAGGTGTCCAAAAATTAAATTATAAGTGCTTGGTAAAAACTGAGACTCTTTAAAGAAGTGATCAAATTGATTTAGTAATTAAGATAATTTATTTTTTAGCGTTTGATATTAAACACTATTATAATTTTTTCTTGCAGTAAGATGGCAGAGAACCAAGGGAGGTATGTTTCTTGATGAAAACAATGCTGCTACACCAGAACTAGGTAATTATGCAGTCCTGCATTATTTACTGTACAAGTGGTTTTCTTTCCCCATACAACCATCCCTGGAAATACTTATCTTTCTGAAAATTGAATAAATGTTTTTCACTGTTTAAAAATAAGATAAAAGTTCTTTGAATAATAATTTGTTTTGCATCTTAGGGTACTGTTTTTAGTTATTTCCTATCTGTTTATTGAGCAGCTTTATTCTACAAAACATTTAGAGAATATATGTGAAATATACATAGAAATGATTTTTTCTTATGTATATTTTTCTCACATTTTTTGTATCATTACGCATGCAGAATAAAAATAAAACAAATCAGAAAATTCAAGTGCACTGCATCGTGTAAATATGGTATTCTCTGGCAGATTTTGTTGATGTAAAATTGTTGCAGTCTAAAATATTCTGAAAGATTTATTTAATCATATTGCTATTGAATGAGATATATCTCTATTTTTGGAAGGATAAATGAAATGTTTAATGAGGACCAGTAAGAAATCAACAATTTTGCCAAGGCTTAGAGAGATTTTTTTCAAAAAGGTAATTGATGATGTCACTTCCTGCTTACTCCTTGTCAGGTTAAGAAGAATTTGCGATACATACAGTGTTAAATACCTTTCTAATATATTTGACTTTTCATTGTATCTTTTAAATGTATATGGACATGAAGAGGCAATATTAGATCAATTGCTTAAGAATAAAAATAGCAAAAAAATTAATTCATCAGAATCAGTTAAAACTGATCATTTTACAGTGTTTTGAAATCTCAGTCATCAATTTGCAGATTTGTGATGTGTTACAAGTGGTGCAGCAAAATCTGACCTAGAGTTTCTTTACCATACCCTTAATTAAGATTTAGCAGGAATAGTCTTTTCATATCATTTTCAGTGACTGAGATTTAGGAGAGAAATTTAAAGAATTTTAGCTGTATGACTAGTTATACAACACAAATTCAGTGTAAAATGAAAAATTGATCAAAATTTGATCAGCGATAACTCCGGCACAATTTGACCCTTGCTGTCTTGGTGCCGTTAAGCCCTCATCAAACAAACAAGCAATAAAAGTGCTATTTTCTAAATTCAAAACTTCATCTGCTCAGATTGTAATATTCTTTCAACCAATATCAAAATTGCTACATTTCTATAGACCAAGGGTTCTGATTTAAATTTTTCGAAGGGCTGTCATTTCACAACAGCTTCAGGCTGTGGGACAATTGCGTGACAAAACCAGCATTATGTGACAAACAAAACCGGTCAAAACTTGACAAACCCTAAACATAAACAAGTTGAGAGCGTGCATGATTAGAAGGATGTACATTAGATGTCGGGGGTTCTCTTGTCCACCTTCATTTGATAAGCCACGAGTCCAATTTATAGCGGAACTAAAGATTAACATTTTATTTGATAAGCCGCGATGTTTTAATGAGCTGATCTGCCTGAGAAAACCCTCAAAATAAACGAGTATTTTAATATTACATGCAATGCACTACTGTATATTGCATTATATAATGGTTATTGTTTGCGGGCCAGATTGGATTGTCTGGCGTGCCAGATTTGGCCCTCGGGCAGCCTATTACGAATCGCCGCTATAGACCTTTAAACAGTACCTTGTTTTTGTTACGCAAAATACTTCAACAAATTGGAAGAATTGTGTTTTTATATCTCAAGAGTTTAACTGAGAAACTGATCTTTCAAAGGCTCTAATATTATTTGGAATTGTGTTTTTTTTTCCAGTGAGAGACAACTTTGGTAAAATCACAGACTTCGAGGATGGAGGAGTAAATACCAGTCCGTCAAATGGAATTGGTAGGTTGACACACATGATCAAATGTACAGTGCAAGGGAAACGATAATAGTAGGGAATGGAGTATTAATAAGGCCAAGCTACAGAAGATGCTGGTTATAGCAACTGCCATCTGGTATGCCGAATGCACACTGTTTTAGGTCGTATGAATTGGGACTGCGGATGGGAAACCACAACCCAAAAAAGTAGATCACCTTTGGAATACGAGTAAGGTGCTCTGCCATTGGGCTACCAAATTTCCTTGATTCTTACATTAGCATATGAATTTATTACATGTTCTAACAAGCGTTGCCATATCTCTCATGTCTTAATGTAGTTACACTGGTTACCCGTGTTGTATTGCATAATGTATACAATTCTGCCTATTGTTTTTAAAGCACTAGATGGGCAAGCTTGTTTTTATATTTCTGATTGTTGAATATACACATCCCCTTCCATATTCTAAAATGCACCTGTAAATTTGTGTTGTTTGAGCATAAGGCAAGTCATTCCTGGGGAGATAGGTCATTTATTATTTCAGCCCCTCATCTTTGGAGTTAACTCCCCCTCTTTATCAGGAATTCACCCACTTGCCATAGATTTGAGAAAGATTTTAAAAAACCACTTCATGACTGAAGCTTTTTCATAATTTCTTTATCCTTTTGTTTTACTATTATTATTATCCTCTGTACATTACTTGCATTTGTTGTTATTGCCAGATTGTACTTGCGCCATGAGCATCTCATAGGTTTTATGTGCGCATCTTAAATTCTATTATTATCATCATCATCATCATCATCATCATCATCATCATCATCATCATCATCATCATCATCATCATCATCATCATCATCATCATCATCATCATCATCATCATCACCATCACCATCACCATCACCATCACCACCACCACCACCATCACCATCACCACCACCACCACCACCACACCACCACCATCACCCACCACCATCACCACCACCATCACCACCACCATCACCACCACCATCACCACCACCATCACCACCACCATCACCACCACCACCACCACCACCACCACCACCACCACCACCATCACCACCACCACCACCACCACCACCACCACCACCACCACCACCACCACCACCACCACCACCACCACCACCACCACCACCACCACCACCACCACACACCACCACCACCACCACCACCACCACCACCACCACACACCACCACCATCACCACCACCATCACCACCACCATCACCACCACCATCACCACCACCATCACCACCACCATCACCACCACCATCACCACCACCATCACCACCACCACCACCACCACCACCACCATCACCACCACCATCACCACCACCATCACCACCACCATCACCACCACCATCACCACCACCATCACCACCACCATCACCACCACCATCACCACCACCATCACCATCACCATCACCACCACCATCACCACCACCATCACCACCACCATCACCACCACCATCACCACCACCATCACCACCACCATCACCACCACCATCACCACCACCATCACCACCACCATCACCACCACCATCACCACCACCATCACCACCACCACCACCACCACCACCACCATCACCACCACCACCACCACCACCATCACCACCACCATCATCATAATACAAGTGGCATAAATGTTAATTTTTGTTTTGCAGAGTCTATGACGGGTGTACTTGGATCAATCAAAGAACACATGACCTCTGGGTCTAAGAAGAAAAAGCCCACTCAAGATCTAGTAAGTGACTGAACCTGCTAGCTTTAAATGAGAAACAAAAGTGCTTGATTTTTAAGGAAACCAGAGGCATTCATCTAGGAAGAGAAGAGAGGATGAGGAACAGTCAAGAAAGAGCTTGAAAATGTGATTATTAATACTCTACCAAACAAAGAAACATAGTTATCATAGATTGCAGTGGTGTTGCACCAGGGCCAGCTTAGGTAGAATACCTTGAGACAAATAAATACAAAAAAGACAACAGTTTTAATTTTTCTGTTGAATTAAGAAGATGACAAACTTAGGAATTGTAATTATTGAAATGGCTGGTATGCAAATAGTATTTCACATGAAAAGACATGGCAGCATCACTGTAGTTAATATTTCTTGTTGAGATTTAATCAGATTATTTTCACTTACTATAAGGTTTTTGAAGATTTTCCTCTATTTGTTCTTCACTCATAAAAATTAATAAACGACTTTCTTGACAGACATGTTGGCACACTGTGGAGTATCTATAATAAAAGGTATTCGATTGATTGTATTATCATTAATAAATAGTAAGTACTATGACTACTGAAGCTTCTTTTCAATATATATTTCCAAATATACATGTAGCTATTTAGATATTCAAGATATTTTCACTATCAGATTTCTCAGTGTAAAGACAAATTATTTTAATAGCCTGGGTAGATTTCTTTTCTGAACATTCAAGTACAAAATGTTTAAAATGGTATAGAGAGACATTAAACATGTAAATTGGGAATATTAGGCTTTATAAATGTTGTAAAAGAGGCCATTTCTGTTTATGAGTTTGATTTTCAAGTTGATAGATTTTGGTGAATCCTTCAAAATAGCCTTTCAGGTCTTACGGTACATGGACACATAGAGAGCTTGTATTCCGATTGAGGAGCATACAATTCTCCCGTGTCGACAACGTCCACTTTACCCGCCTTAGAATAGGTCACACCCACCTCACTCACTCTTACCTCCTTACTGACTCCCCCCCCTCACCCCTCTGCAACAATTGCCATTGCACCCTTACAGTCCATCACATTCTCCTTGCTTGCCCCCTGTACAACCTTCCCAGAGCTTCCCTCGCTGCCCACAACTCGGTAGCCGAGCTCTTCCAAAAAAAACCTCCGGATAAAATTATCTCCTTCCTTCATCATGCTTCCCTCTACAACCATATTTAGTCCTCCTTCCCCACCCCTTTTCTCTTTACATTATTTT
>JAIGNY010000978.1:32500-34882 GCA_020152595.1 Chiridota heheva | reverse complement strand
TATTCAAGCTTAAAATTTGGTATCATTTGAGAAAAAGACTATAAATCAGACTACTTGTGACGTCACAGCCTCAAATTTCAATGTCTTTAAGTATTTTATCATATTTGTCCCGCGGTTTTGTGGCTTAAAACCATGTGATATGTCAAAAAAGTAAAAAGAAAATTAATCTAGTCAGGTATTTAAAATACTACCTAATAAAAAGTTCGAGGAAAACAATTTAAAAACTAACAAATTGAAATATACGAAATTTAAATAAACTTTCTTTAAAATACATTAACAATTGTTAAGAATGTAGTAATTTGACCAGGCATTATTAATTTTCAAACCTGAAAAACAAACCCATTGATAAAATGAAGTAATCTATTAGATAATTCATATGAAAGGGACGTTTATTTCTAAAAATGGATGAGCAAAGTCAAAAAGCAATTATACATCAAATCAAAATATCATTGGCAACATATGAATTGAATGTTTAATACTGAATTTCATAGCACTTTACAAAATTAATTGAAAAAGTATATCATTACTATAAAAGCATAAGAATTCAATATATCACGTAGCATAATTACCCCCTCCCCCCACACCTAGCACACACACATCAAATGAGTCAGTCCGCGCGGAAGATATTATCACCTAAGCACTACCGCGGAGCATTACACGGATGCCATGGTTGTCATAGTCAAAACAAAGTGGATTTCTAAAACAACCTATATAGAAATATTATATGACTTTCTTGAGCAAATACATAATACATTTCATGGCTCTTGCTGTAGAATTTTACGAAAAAAGGAATAATAACCTGGTCTACATTTTACTAAACCATTAGACAGGATAAAGACCTGCGTATAACTGTGTCACACATGACTTTAATCAAAAAGCCTGAAAATGTCTGCTTAATGCGATACCCCAATATATTATTGATAAAATATTCATGATAATTTGGAAACAACATAACTGTATTACTTCAGATAATTATTTCTCTTAATACATACATTTGTGTAAAACTTTTTCACAAAGGGTAACTCTACTGTTTATTTAGTTAAATGAACAGATGTATGCTTTACGTCTAAATTGCCTGATTATTTATTTACATCTTCTCGCCTACTGAATGCATAATTTTAGATTACTATTCTTTATTTATTACAAAGATTGACAAACATAAATATTATTTGAAAAATTATTTTCAGGTAAATCATGTGTATACAAATCATTTATCTAATTACATTTTATTTTTCGAGTGAAATGACAATAACACGCACAGCAGATATAGAATACAGGTCAAGTGATCAGAGATGGAAATATATGTCAGCTAATAAGAAGGCTGCTCTTTTACGTTCCTAAGTTTAAACATTAATTGCACGTGCCACAACTATTTGTAAATCAGAATTGTCTGTGTATCTATCACGCTATCTTGCACATAAGTAATAATCTAACAAGTACATACAGACATATCAAAAATTTGATCATATAATATTCAAATTATCTACATTGCTTCAATAATTTTCTTCTAAATGAACAAGAGAAAGAGTTGTTGCCAAATCCCAAGCGTTCCAGTCCAGAAGTGTTTCAGTCCAATTAAGCTAGAACATAGAAATGTATAACTTATAACTTATTTTTAAATATCAATCATTAATTATTCATTTCTGTAGGTTAGATTTCGGTTAGTAGGATTTGCCAGCACTAGGTGTAGGTTAATAGCATATACCAACATGACCACAGCAACAATCCAAGTATGTTGAGAACATTCCAAGTAAGTTAGGAATGCGTTGCTGGTTGGTCGATTGACTGAATAAGTGAATGAGCAGACAAGACTACGCACGTGGTCAGGCAGGGAAGGTGATGCTCATGTGCTGGGCACAAGATACCCAGTGAATAATTAGGTACATAATATGCATTGGCTTTACCGTAGGCACAAATGCCATGATCAGAAGCATGGGGGCTAATGAATGCAATAAGTAATGTATACCAAGCAGATGAGTTTAGCTTTGGCACACAATGCGTTGAAGTATTGTAATTAGAATTGATGTACATACATATTATAATATAACTTGCAAAGGTAATAGAATCACAAGGCAAACGTGCATGGTATAATAAAGACATGATAACCATAAGTACATAGTAGAGGTACTAAGAGAATATAAAGGTACTTAGATAAAGTAAAGCAACTTAGCTGGCAACTGCATGCTTAGCTCCATAGACCACATAACATAGCGTAGCAAGGTTTTACGTCCCGAAAGCATCCAGTGCTGGACATTATATCAAGACGGCCACGGCCTTTAATAACCAGTTGTGAACTCACTGGTTGCAGACCCACCGGAATACGAACCCGGGACGTGCGGGTGGAAGGACAAAGAACTAACCACTACACCACGGAGGTCTAAT
>JAIGNY010000978.1:0-15000 GCA_020152595.1 Chiridota heheva | reverse complement strand
TACAAGAATATACATTTTAAGATGAAAATCTTACCTAAAACGAATGCCAACGTTACGTTTTCTTGAAGCTAATACCTGGGAAGCGCATATAATTGATCACTAAAAGCGTTTAAAAAATATTATGCTCACTGTCAATGCATTCCTTGATAACTAATTCTAAGGTCACTTCTCACACATATATAGCTGCATAGCTTACTGGAATAAGTAAAGTACGTTCAACTAACTCTGAGATCTTCTCTCGCCAAAAAGTACAAGTCAATCAAAAATTTAAAGGTAGTTTACCAGATTACGGTCAACAAACTGGAAAAACCTATTCAGCCAGATTGGAAACAATTACAAACGTACTTTCCCATAGCAATAACGATGCACAATCTTTTTTACAGCCAAATAGGAAATGATTAAAAATAGATATGAACGATACAGTGGAGGTAAAGAGCAATAGAGGCTACAGTTGCATACAGTATGTGGGACAGTTTGAAAACTTGTTAAAACTATAGGATAGAACACTATTAGTTTCACTATTAGTTTCAGTTCGCATTCAAATTGTGAAGAAATGTCAATAAATACTCAATTTATGGTGCATGTAGGTGGGCGGACCGGGTGGGGAGGTGCAGGGGTGGGGGCACTTTATACTAAAAGTGATAGAGGTGGGCAGCCTACCAAACGAAATACATACCCGCAGTATGACATATTTTTTGGTAACTGCAGTTTGAATTATACAATTTTGATACGGCGCAGTATGAAAGAAGTTAATTTTGATACCTGCAGTATGAGTATTTAACAAAAATATTGTAAAAATGGACCAGCAGTACAAAATTAACACAGTAAAACTTCATTCTTGGGGGACCGGCAGTACGAAAATGATGAAAAAAGACAATTATTTTTACTTTAAAAAATGATAATAATATTTGTTTTAGTACACTACTTTTATAGTAAAAAACACACACCTGCACCACGAAAAAGGTACAAAAAGGCACCTATTCGGGCGGCACACCCCCACCACGGCGATTGCCATGTTTCAATTGCATTCTACGATGGTGGGGGCTCTGCTTCAGTTTGAAGACTTAAACACAGAGTGTTTGACCACGCTGAGACTCAAGGGACCTAACCATTTCCCCACGAATAGTGGTCAGTTCCGTCGCTACTGGGCTAATACAAATGACCAAAGGTTGAGCACCCATGACATGGTTCCCTTTTACCAGTATGGTGACCTCCATCTCGAAAACTTTTTAGAATCAAAAGTAGATGGTCGGCACCCGTGGCCCGAGAAATAAATGAAAGCAGCTGGGAATTTGACTGTAGAAAGGCATACAAAGTTATGAAGGATTACTACTACAGGGGGCTGAGGAGAAACCAAACTTACAAACTTTTCCCGGTACTTCCCGCTTAAACCTTTTTAACTTTTAAAAGAGCCCCACGATGAAAAAGCCTGGGACAAAGGACGAGTTCTTTTGTTCTTGTCCCAAGTGTATCAGGTACTTTCATCTGACGGAGAAGCAAGCACTTTGGGAAGAGCTGTTCTTGTCCCAAGTGTATCAGGTACTTTCATCTGACGGAGAAGCAAGCACTTTGGGAAGAGCTGTTCTTGTCCCAAGTGTATCAGGTACTTTCATCTGACGGGGAAGCAGGCACTTTGGGAAGAGCTGTTCTTGTCCCAAGTGTATCAGGTACTTTCATCTGACGGGGAAGCAGGCACTTTGGGAAGAGCTGTTCTTGTCCCAAGTGTATCAGGTACTTTCATATGACGGGGAAGCAAGCACTTCGAAAAGAGCTGGGGCTGGAGCTGACTTTTTTGGAAAAGCAAAGCCTCTTGCTCTTGCCAAAGATGGTCGTGAAATCTAAGGTTGTGTTGCTGGAGTGTGAGAGGTATACAAAGTATGGTCATTCCTATTTTGAATGAGAGTGTAATAGTTTTTTTTCTTTCTTCTTAATCTTCTTGCTGTTTCTTGAAGAGTATCCAAAATTTGTAGAGACATAAAAATAAAAAAAACTATATATCTGTTGGGACTTTTTTTTATTAAAGCTCCGCGCGGTATGGCGCAGATATCTTTTTTCCTACTTTACTGAAAAAGTAGTGATTTCGAGAACTATCACTTTGTGTGCATTTTTTTGATTTCATATCAATAAAAACATAATCTATCTTTCTTAAATTTCCTCCTATTACACTGTCATTTACTTTTGTATACCTATCATGAAAAAAGTTTGTCGTACAACTTGTGAAAGAATACCTAATTATTGTTGTATATCAACTTGCATATTTGCCATACAAGTGTCAGAACTATATGCTATTTACAATTGCTATTACAAGTCTGTCATATCTCATCATTTCTTTCTTTCCGCTCTCGCGGAAATAATCAAAAGTGTATTACTTTTAATTTGTAACACATCTTTAGATTTAGGGACTTTTCTTTTATTTCACATATAACCGTTGTAATGGGGAAGTGATTTTAAAAAAGATTTGGAAGGAAAATAATCATGAGAAAATGTTTTGTAATATGGTTGGTTTTTTTCCCCTTTTTTTGCTGGTTTATAAAGAGGGAGGCTCGTCTTAGTAAAATACGGTAAAAATGGGGGATACTATATTTTGACGTCACTTTCGGTTGTGGAGGCAAGATCCGATCCTCTGTCTGTTTGTAATACACAGTACAGCCAGACACTATAGCATGTACGTTGTGTGTGCAGAATTACATACACAGCGCATTACGTTACTGTGACGAGAAACTTATTTGTTTTTTTCAATGCTTTTTTGTCAGAAAGCGAAAGTGAAATTTTAGTATTATAATACTACAATGATAGTTACCAAATAAAAATTACTGAGAAAAAAAGAAAAAGAAGATGAAAGCAAAAAGTTAAAATAAACGATTTTACCGGGGCTTAAACTCACGACATGATTTAAAAAAACAAAAAAACGTTATTAGCCGCAACCATCTGGGCTATCTCGTGTGGTGACCATTAAGGCGTTTTACTATATACCTTGCAATACGAGACAACGAATCGCGCAGCAAAATTTCAACCAATCAAAAAATTTGAAAGGAATTCTAAATATTGTGCACATATGACGATACCGCCTCTTTAAATGAAATAAAGACATGAAACATGTCAACAAATCTGGTAGTTAACGTGCAAGAAAGTGAATAACGGTAGCTCACCAAGTCACTTACATTTCTTGTACTGTTTAATTAATTAACTTTTCTGCACGTTTTTCACTTTCTTGCACGTTATTCACTTTCTTGCACGTTATTCACTTTCTTGCACGTTATTCACTTTCTTGCACGTTATTCACTTTCTTGCACGTTATTCACTTTCTTGCACATTATGCTACTGACTCCCTTGCATGGAAATGGAAATACAAATGGGCATTTATTTATTTATTTGCCCACCGAAAGTGTGTGTGTATGGGGTGGGGAGATTTATTACAAAATAAAATGTACCTACCGAATGTGTGTGTGTTTGTTTGGGGTATTATTGGCAGGAATCGAAACCATTTATCAATAGCCTGAAAATCAACGACGTAGGACCCCCTTAAGGGCCCCAAAATTGGCCATTCTAAACAATTTTGGGCCCCATCGCCCTCTAAATTTCAGTTAATCTTAAAAAGAGGACCTCGGCTCCCTCCAAACCACCACTGACGTGATGGTAGTGATGACAGTGAGCCAGCGGGATTGTCCCCATTACAAGGATGCTATTCCCTCTAGATATATCCCTCATGCACTGAAGTCGGGGATACGTCAGTCCGTGCTGTATAATTGGCTTTTTAGAATAGCCAAATTGAATTAAAACGGCTTTTTTTTTTTTGGGGGATTTGATAGTTTGCCTTTATGTGGTAAGGAAAGAAGGGGGGAGGGGGGAAGGGGGGGGGGTTGTTTGGAGGCTTGTAGTCTATATCTTATTTGGATTATTTCTGGCCTTTTCTGAAAGGCATAGACTGCTTGATGGAGAATAAAAAGAAAATAACAAATATTTTTCTGATGACGTTCGTACCATGTGATATTTTCCATGTATTCTCCTGAAACCATATGTTTTGTCTTGTCTTGCTTTTCGGTACATTTTACCCCTCACAGAAAAACCACTGGACCCACCAGTGAACGACCCCTTCAAAATTTGGAATTTTCTTGACTTTTTGGATTTTTTTCTTTCTTAAACTTATTTGGTCTTTTGGATAATCTACCAAACCCTGCAGTTCCTCGTAGTTTGTTGTGATAATATTAACATTAAAACACACTTTTCATAATCATGCAAACATCAATTTATAGGACTCTAACACGTGACCGGACAACAAACTAAATAAATCCGTCAGCTAAAATTATTCAAAATTGAAAATACTGAAAAGAGGACGAAAGCGACAGTGGCATGTGTATGGGATGGAACGGGGATTACTCAGGCTGGCGGATAGCCACCACCCCCACCCCCTCCCCTTAAAAAAAAGAAAAAAAAGTGTCGTAGCCAAAAATACCCAATTGTGGGCCAAATATCCAGTTTTTTAAATAAATTACAATTTAGGGCCAAAAGTCTTTAATTTTGGATCAAAATCTACAACCTTTAATTTTTGCCAAAGACAGGGAGATGAACGTCTTAATGATAACATATGTTTATAGGGGGTGCGACCCCCAGCAAGCTAAAAACTACAGGCTTAGATCCACCGCTGGATAATCAGTACTTCAGATTCAAATGGTATAGTTTCAGTTGAATAAATGAAGTCGTTGCCAGGGCCGCTGAGAGGATTGTGGGGCCCGGGGCCAACTGAAAATCCGGGCCCCCATTTCGGGGAAATTATGAATAAGAAATATTTTACACTGTTTTCGCCATTTTCAACAGGTGAATTATGGGGCCAATTTCGGGGGCCACATTGTTTGAACGCATATTCCTTTTCTTCATTTTTATGGGCTCTATAACCCGGACCTATGGAAAGCTGGGCATTCCCCAATCCCATGAATTTCGTCTCTACCTTTCATGAGGAAACTCACCAAAATTGACAGATAAAGGTGGGAAAATAGCTTAAGTAAAGTAAGCATTGCTACTGGTTTGAAAATTTTCCCCAAAATTCCTATCAATTTGCTAAAAATATGTTTTACTTAAACCAAAATTTCCTTCATATTGACAAATAGTTTCTGTAAATTCTCATTTCCGTCCCAGATAAGCAGTGGGGCTAGCAGGGGTAGGGAAAGCATTACCCCTCAGGGGCTAAGAACCTCAAAAATGTCCAGGTTACAAACGGAAGCTTCCATCAAACGTTGCTGCTTCATTTTTCGGGACATATTGCCAACTCATACTTTGGTCGATTTGGTTAAATTTTATTTTAATAATTTCCCAAACGTGAAGAAAATACAAAACCCTCAAAGGGCGGAGAGGGAAGGGGAGGTGGGGAGAATCGGGACTTTTACTTCAATTTGGCCAATATTGTTCCATTTTATTTTATAATTTCCCAACCGTAAAGAAAACATACGACCGGGAAAGTGAAATCCTCAAAAGGGGGGAGGGGGATACCAGGCTTCCTATAACTCTGGTCCTGGCTCCTATTCCCAAACCTGTGCCGAGGCCCCAGTCAGGGGTATAGGAAACTTTCAAAAAGTGGGATTACGACCATTTAGGGGGCATTTCTTAAATAATTACATGGCCCCCAGTCTGCGGACAGAATTATTGATCCCCAAACAACAAAGTAAAAGGGACTTCATGTTGGAATGGGCACTTTTGTAATATTTTTCTAAAGTGTGCGCATTTTCCACCTATTCTTGCACCTTGGACAGTAATTGAGAGGCAGATTTCATTTTCAAAAGAAGGCACTTTTGTCAGTTTTCAGAAAAGTGCACCCCCTCCCCCACCCCCTTTCCCACAGTTACTACACCTATGGGCTCTGCATTTGGTTTTAATTTTCGCGTAGTAGGCTTTAAACAGCTTCTATTTTCAAATAGATTTTTATTGTCAAAATGGACTGTAATAAAGCCTTCACATTACCATTATACTCCTTTTTGGTACTTAATAAAGTATGTACCAGAAAAGCAAACAAAATTCTGTTAGCTATTCGGGTACAGGGTTTTAAAGTACCAAAAAGGAGTATAGTGGTAATGTGAAGGCTTTATTCCAGTCCATTTTGAATATAAACCTATTTTGAAAATAGCTGTTTTTACTTTGTATTGATCGGTTTTTCAGAAATTCATGGAAATAGTCATCAATTTCCAGGAAATTTAGGAATGTTTCTTTTAAAGTAGGTTACAATGTAACAATGTAACAATGAATGCAACAATGTAACAATGTAACAATGTAACAATGACAAAGACAATTTTCTTGGGACGAGATTCCCTCTGTACAAAACAAGAAGTAATATATTGCCCAACATACAGGGAGGTTATGAAGCCTATCCCTAAACCTAACCTATTAGTGAGGATAGTTCCCTCCAAAACTGTCTAAATACCTCCCTGTATGATGGGCAATAAATACTTTTCCGTACAAAACATGGACCACAGACACAAAACTCCAAATCAAAGTGTACGCTTTTGGGAAAGCTACTATGCTAATTAGAATGTATTGCATACACTGTTAGTCGGATATACGGGTGGTTAATGTGCACCCCCCCCCCCCCAGGACTCTTCCAAACCAACTTTTTTAGCTTCTTTTTATGGTCCTAAAACACATTTAAGATGTTAACAAAAGAAAAATCTCGGCACTCTGGCGATATTCAAGATGGCGTCCAAAATGGCGTCCAATATGGCGTCCAAAATGGTAAAATTCTATAAAAAGTCATATATTGGCCATAAATAATAATTTTTATTGAAAGGAAACCTCAAAATATTGTTCTAGAAGCTTTTTGGAGCACTTGCAACCATATTCATATTTTTGCCATGTTCCTAATCCAATATGGCGGCCAAGATGGCGTCCAAAATGGCGTCAAAATGGTAAAATTAAAAAAATCAAAACGTTATTGGCCATAAACAATAATTATCATTGAAAAGAAACCTCAAAATATTATTCTAGAAGGTGTTGTGAACACTTGCAACCATATTTATATTTTTGCATAACTTTGCCATATTCAAAATCCAATATGGCGGCCAGTATGGCATCCAAAATGGCCGCCAAGTATATCAAAAAAGAAAATCATGAAAAAATTGCTTACATATGGACATTTTATATAGCGAATGTCCACCGCTTATCTGTTCATAAGAGTTACTAGTTTCTTCTACAATGTTCATATTTCATACATTTGAAATAACCTGTGTTTATAATGAATCAGTCACTGTCAGAATCAGAGTCTAGGCTGGAATAATCTGATTCATCTGAAACACCATCTTCCTCAGGATATTCTTCATCAGATGAATCCTCCTCAGTGTAATCAGCCAATATATCTTGAAGACATGACGGCAAGATAGGTCCCTCTGACCACACTGGCTCAATGTATCCATCACAAAGAGCCCATCCATGTGCTGTAGGAGGCGGGATTTCAAGTATGGGTATGTGTGCCCGTTTCCATTGAGCTACCCTGTAATTTGCACGTTTGATGTGTGGGATCAGCGACTGTCTACAAGGTGGCATCCTGGACAAATCTACTTTGGATGACTTGATGGTCTCTCCTTCGCCAACCATCTTCTTCAACATTGCACATCGGACTTGATTGGCATGCTTAAGTCTAGGAAAGCCATATAGAGCACACACAAACTCATCCAGCTCATCAACTAGACTCTCCTCAACTTCCCAGCTATTGCCCAACTTCACGAAAGAGTCTTGGTAGCGTGGCCTCTTTTCAAGTGTCTTCAGAGGAATTTTCTTCCCTTTCCTTTAAAAGCGCAGTTGCAATCTTCACCAGTAAAGCAGTAAATGCCGAGAAGTGCCTCACAGTATGTGGGTCCCAAGTCTTTTGCTATTTCACCGATGTCAAGGAGTCTCCGGTTAACTCCACTGCCAGTGTCAAACAGAACAGTCAGTGGACGCAATTTCTCTGCATAGTACAACAATATGAAGAAGATATCGCTATCTGGGCTGTGTACAACTGCCTGTTTGTAACCATGTTCCTTGGCATAAAACAAATACAGGATCACTTGGCTGTCTGTTTCCTCTTGGTTAGATCTAAGCCCTGGAATTCCATGTTGTTGCACAGATGTTAGCAGAACGGAACACCTTCAACCACAAGTATAACTTTCCTTCCTACTAAACGTCGTGCTGCTTCTGGACTACTCCAAGAGCGAAGCATGAGCTGACACAACTGCTTTTGTTTTCGTCATTCTGCAGAAAGACCTTGAAATTGGCTGGCTTTCTGGTGTTTAAGCCTTCTAAGAGGATTTTCTCACTGCAGCCACAGCGAAGCCGCTCCTGACTTTTGATAGACTCTTCCAGATACATGTCAGTTGAGAAGATTACATCTGGCTTATGGCTTATTTGGTCAAGCAGCTTAAAAGAAATTTGCTTGAAGGTTGGAGGCAGATCCTTCAATGTATGGAAATGGGCATTCCCATCTTCAATGAAGAGTGTTTCTCCAGCATTTCTGGACGGTAAGGAAGCTTGAGGCACGTCGCTTGTGAGGAAGTGGACTGCTGCTGCTTTGTTGGTTTTGCCATGAAGCCATCAGGGAGTACCTAGAGCATGAGGTACTGGTGTAATGCAGTAATTCATCAGTTCATCAATGCTTACAGGTTGAGAGAGCATCTGTGACTTCACAAGAATTTGAAAGGCTATATCCCCCTGCTCTTGATATTTCAAAGCATTTCCTTGAGCAGATGTTAGCTTAACTTTCTTGTTCAACTTTTGCATGGTCTTCAGCTTTAACTTCTTCAACGGGTCAAAGAATTCCTTTCGTCCTTCGTCGTCATCTTTTTTCTTTAGCCTCTCCTCAACAAACTTCTCCTTCTCCAACCTGCCAGCTTCCTCAGCAGTTAGAACATCATGTTCTATCTCAGAAGGTATGGGATTGCCAGATGAAATCACATACAAGCGGTCTTTGTCTGCTATGTCGCTGGGTTGAGGAAGCCTTCTATGGCATCCATTACTCGTTGTACTGCAGCTTCACTCCTCTTGATTTCTGTCTGGAGTTGTTCACGGTGCTTGCCACACTTGGCGTTATCATTGTCAAGACACATGTCACACATCTCCAATGTGGCCTGGTAGTACTTACTACGTTCTGATGTCGTCCGAATCCATCGCTGGTAAGCACCGTAGTTCTCTAAGATTCCAGTAAGGCCAGCTCCACCAGCACCAGCATGGGACTTGGCAAACTTCATGAAGGTTTCCTCTATCGTCTTGTCTACGGCACATAAGTTACCGGGTATTCTAGACCTGGCAACGGATATGGCTCCTTTCTCTAGTAATCGAGTAGCTCCTGGATGACTGACCTCAATGTTGGCGAGAAATGCATCAAACCAGGTGAGGTATCTAGAGTAATTGATTCCTCCAAAGCTAAAGAACAAGTCTGCCATGTCCGCCATGCACTTGTGGTACAATTTCAGATTGTTTGTCTTTACTGCATAGAGCAGCATGAAGATACAGTGTGCATGATCCAAAAAAGATATCCAGAACTTGGCGGTCTTTCCTAATTCTCCATTTCGGACTCGCTCTTGGAACACCGTGTAGTCATTCAGATACTGCTGAATTGTAGGATCTTGAAGAACAGCATTAAAGTTCTCAGCATTACAGAGTGTTATCAAGGCATCCAGAGCATCTGCATTTGTGGGGCCATGAGCAGTTTTATCCCTCTGGGCGATATAAGCTGAAAGAAGTAGTCGTTCTAAGGCTTCACTTACTACTTTCAGACACCACATGGACTTGCTATACGCTTTGCCATTTAGAACTCCTTTCAGGCAGCCAGAGGTTGTGAGATTTGCTTCTATAATGAGCTTAGAGTAGCCCGAACCAGCCATCTTATGTCCAAGCATATTCAAGTAGTTCATGATGGTATGGAAGGTTCCAATGAGGACGATGTGGTTCTTGTAAGCTGCAGGGTTGTCCCATATGATAGGCATGGCTTTCATGATTACACCAAGGTCAAATGTAGTTATTGTGTAACGCTGTCCAACTTCCTCAGTAGCCTTCTCGCATTGACGCAACAGTTCTTTCACAACATTGTACTCTGTGATAGGCTTGGTAATGGACGGATAAAAGTCAATGGTGGTAAGTTCACTTGGGGGGCATCCAATGGCAGAAATGAACCCACACAGTGCTGGTATCTGCTGCTTGTCAGTACTACTTGCTTTTCGACAGAAAGCCCAGATGAAGTACACTGTTAAAGCTCTCTGTAACAAAGCCAAATTTTCTTCTGGCTGCTGGACATTCTGTAGGTCTATGTTAGGACCTTTTCTCTTTGCAATATGAATATGAAAAGGTGGCAATGGAGCAGGTGTGTCTAGCTTGAGAGAGTGCTCTTTAGTTCTGGGAATTGAGACTTGTGTGTGAACTGGGTCTTCAGGCTTCTTGGCTTCCTGTAGCATAATCCCAGCTGCAGTATTGATAGCAGGTCTGCTGTGTATGCCAGTAAGGAGTTGGTTGAAGTTGTCTCACTCAGAATGGAAAAGAACATTATGCGGCGATTTCACAATCTGTGCTGTCAGTAGTGAAGAACGCTGTTCCAGAGCAACTGCAAGCGCAGTCTCCAACTCCACAGAAAAGAGGTAACTCTCGCAATGGCCTAATCTGCTCAGGAGGGTAAGCAACTGTCTACTTCGGTAGAGGTGGCGCAATGTCATGCAGAGAAGGATGTGCTTGGGAAGAAGCCATTCTCCATTTGAGACAGCCCTGCAAAGATCTTGTCAATGGAGAACAATAGCCGCTCTGCCTGTCTTGAGGAGCTTTTGGATTGACCAGATATGACCAGGCTGAGGAAGCGTTTCAAATTTGGTGGTATTACTCCATCCTTTACTTCCAATTCACTTGGTGGAGGAGGCCACGTGAGCTCCTTGGTCTCTTTGAATGCACGAAGTATGATGCCTCGTAGCAGTAGTGCAACATCTTTCATGGCATCCTTTGAGGCAAGTTGATAGGTTTGACTAATTGCTTCTTCGACAGAGATGCTGGAGTTGTAGACAAGATCAAAGGGCCAGCCCTTACCCTCTGGGTCAACTTTGACGAATGCAAGTTTGGGGGCCAGGTTAGAATGAATTTTCTAGCTTGCGTTTAAGTTTTTCTGCCCGGTAGTTTGGATTTGCAAAGTGTGTCTCATCTAGCTTGGCAACGTATAACATACATAGCGATGATAGCTGTACTACTTTACGTCCAATAATTACTGTTTGTTCCAGGTATTTTGCAACATGCTTGAAGCAGAATTCATGGGCAGCTTCTAAATCTGCTTGTCCAGCAGTTGCTTCAGGGTTACAACTTCTCCAGTGTGCTGGATTTGTTGTATATTGTTTTCGGCACTTGGGGTGGTATTTGGCCTCACTTGCAAACAAATCAAAACCTCTGATTCGCTGTAAAAGCCACTCATGCTTGTTGTCTTCTGCTATTTTTAAGATTGTTTGCCAACCATCTCGCTCAAATGAAGAAGTGTCCTCCTTAGTGTTGATGCCTGCCTTTGTCACATGAATTCTTCTAGTCTTATTGCAGAAAATACAATCGGGATTAAAAATTATCCTCTCTGCAGATTGCTTGCGCTTTGTCCGACCTTGGCTGGTAGAGGATTCTTCATGTTCCTGTGGCTTAGAAGCTGTCAACCGTTGTAGAAAATAGTAACAATACAAACATGGTTGGTAAGAGTTCCAAATGGCCCTAAAATAATATTCTGTACTTTCTTTTTAATTATGGACAATATATGACTTTTAAATTAGAATTTTGTCATTTTGGCGGCCATTTTGGACACCATATTGGCCGCCATATTGGATTTGGAATATGGCAAAGTTATGCAAAAATATAAATATGGTTGCAAGTGTTCCCAACAGCTCCTATAATAATATTTTGAGGTTTCTTTTGAAAGATAATTATTGCTTATGGCCGATATATGATTTTTTAGAGAATTGTCCCATTTTTGGTGCCATTTTGGACGCCATCTTGAATATCTCCAGAGTGCCGGAATTTTTGTTGTTGTTAACATCGTGAATGTGTTTTAGGACTATAAAAAGAAGCTAAAAAAGTTGGTTTGGAAGAGTCCTGGGGTGCATTAACCCCCGTATGTACCCGTCTATGTGTAACAGGTACTTCAAAAGTACACTCGGTCAAAAGGGGCCTTAGTGCGCAGTGTGCCATGTTTCACTGTCTGTGGCGCGGGACAGAGAGGGAGAGGGGGGTAGAGGGGAGATAGGTGTCGGAACGCACGTGATACACAGGCTCATTTTAAATGGTTGACAACAATTACTGAAAACCTTTCTTTTAGGCAACCCATGCATATTTAACGAGTAACGATAAAACTAACAATGTACAAACGTAAACAATAAAACATTATATTTCCACATGCGTTTTCATAATTTTGTGTTTTGTATGTGGTGTATTATAGCTCTCTTTGACATGAATTTTGATTAGTACACCTTCTTACTATGCGTTGTGACATATATTTTTGCCCTTGAAATGTCAATTGTGCGAGAGCCTTCCAGGGGCTTCGCACCTGAATCCCACGCCCACAAGTCAAGCGCTTTGTGTTTTGTATATGGTGTATTATAGCTCTCTTTGACATGAAATTTGACTTGTATATATACAAGTATATATATAATCACGTACATGTTGTCTATAATACACCTTCTTACTATGCGTTGTGAGGCTTTTTTGCCCTTGAAATGTCCATTTTGCGAGAACTTCCGGTGGCTTTGCCGATTGGACCCTACCAGGGCTTCGTCCCTGGACCCCACCAGGGGCCCTTAAGTGGGCCCCTGGACCCCACAACGACAAATCCAGCGCTTTGCGCAGGAAGTTTCACCTTCGGTATCACCTTAACTACACCACTAAATATCGTGTCGGTTCAATTCAACCCCCGACCCCTCACCCTCCACTATGAAAATCCTGGCTACGCCACTGTTTGTGGTGGTTATTGTGGGGCTAGATCCAGTTAACCAGTTCATACAGCTCAAATAGCACACTGTACGCGTCCCGGAGCATGGGCGCTAATGAGGAAAAAACTTTGTGGCTAAAAAGTGGTGCAATGCTATTTTCGTAACCGCCCTAGGTCTCTATTACGTCGAATACTGTACATACCGAACGAGCATGCACCTACTAATCTCCATACACACAATGTATAATATACGGTGTACTGAATCTCTGAACGATTGTAATAATTAGATAATAATTAATTTCTGATGACGTGTGTAAGTACTGCTCCGGTACTTACTGACGTCATTGTGATTTGTATTGAGATGACACGGCCTCTTTAATTCATTTTAAACGACACGAATATTAAGTATAATAATGTATTTCGAAATAGAATTACTTTTTCACAATTACAGTATTAGACAAAGATAGATTGTATTCAAGTTAATATCAAATCCTCGAAATATCAGGGCTTTAGTACCATAGGGGGCTTCACCCCTGATCCAACAAATTCTAATAGTGGCATCTTTGGCAAAACTATGTTCAACCCCCATGTTCAGCTCCCCAACCCCCCAATATTTAGTAAGTGCACGTGGTGGCATCTTTGGCAAAATTATTTTCAACTCCTATGCTTAGTTCCCCAACCCCGACCCCCAAGATTTTGTTCTTAAGTATCAAATGCCCCAAATCGCAGGGCTTAAGTGCGATCACAGGATTCACCCCTGATCTCCAGTATGTGCACGTGCAGACGTGGTGGCATCTTTGGCAAAATTATGTTCACACCCATGTTCAGCTCGCTCCCCCTCCCCCCTCCCCCCTTCCTTAAGAGTTTTGTTCTTACCAAATGCCCCAGAATCGCAGGGCACGATAAAGGGCTTCCTCCTCATCTCCAGCAACTTGCAAGTGTTCCTTGCGGCATCTTTGATCAAATTATGTTCAACACCTGTGTTCAGCCTCACGTTCCCCTACCCCCACACACTCTCCCTTCCCCCACATATGCACGTTTTGGAAAGGATCACTCACTGTTCCTTGCATGTTACCCCAGATACAGTTCAGTCTGGTCCTTCACTGGCGTTCATAGAGTTTTAAAACTGTCGTTCATAGACCTTTCAAATCTGCTGTTTATAGAGCTTCAAAAGCGTCTCTTTGTTTCCGATATATTGCTTGACCTTTTCATATATTCTTGCATCATAACGTAAAGCTTCGCGTACATCCACATCAGCCATTAAATCTTCTTTCAACATCTGTTTTAAATATTCGTATTGTTGTTGTGCTTTAGGATTTTTTGATCTAAGTGTATTTTTCGAAGTCCCTCGGCATTTTGAATAAAAAGGTAAATGATAGACTCCTTCCAGCAGTTTTAATGATTCATCAAAATCTTCGGTCAGTCCGATGAAAGAAAACCATTCGTCCAGATTTTCAAGGACAAAATGAAGTATTTCATCGAATACGACTTTGTCTAATATTCTATGACTATGTATGACTTTTTCTTGGAGCCAACAGCTGTAATTAAAATCTGCAGCTATGGCTAAAAAATTTGATTTCCCGCGAAATGAATCTAAATACCACTCGGCAACCTTGGGATCCTTTTTACAAAATTCAGGACGAAGGAGGAGTTGTCGGAAGAAGTAACTGCCTTGGTATATGGCCCATTCCTTTATGTTAAAATATGCAACGTTTAGCTGACCACAAAGCTGGTCCTTGGGCGTTCCCCTACAATAGAAAAATGAGGATATGACGCGATCATACGGGTCCCGTAAGAACGTAAAATAAGAACATTTAAATTCAGGAATTTGTTCACAGACTCCAAACGAATAGCCTCCAGCCATAAGCGATACGTTTGAGAAAGGTAGACGTCTATTACTTAAATCACTTTCTAGCCTTAACCGTTCGTCGCTTGATAGAATTTGAAAAACCGCTTGGGTTTAAATGATGGTGCTAGATGCCCCAAACACTCTTTGATACTGGAGCCACTTGCTTTATTGTGATGTAGGAATATCATGGCCCCGTTGTGGTAGTCGGTCCATGTTAAATTTCGCGCCTTGGAATGAATGTAGTAATTCGGCATGGTGTTTT
>JAIGNY010000977.1:0-37960 GCA_020152595.1 Chiridota heheva | reverse complement strand
TCGAACGATTGTAAATGCTGCTAGTATAAAAAAACAGTACTGCGGATGACCACCATGAACTATATTGGGTGGTGTGCCAACCCTCTCCTCAAAAAGATTTTCTTCTTCTCTCATTCTGCTGCAAACAAAAGCCCTATTTGGTAAGGAATTGGGAAACTGATCGACCATATGTAGCTAAAGAAAAAAACATAGAGGTCAGAGCCATTTTTATTGATTAGCATAACACTTTGATTGAATATGATCCGTTACGACATGTCTTTCTGATTTTTATTTGATAGGAGAGGGAATACGAAGAGAAGAAAGCCATGAGCCTATACACTTCCGATACGTCATGTCGCAACTGCATGGATAGACGATCAATCTCACCATTAAAAACATCCCGTGAAAAATATGGAAGACACTGACAATGAGGATTTGCACACATCTCATATTCCTTTTAGCTTAACAGCTATGAAATTAGATCGATATTCCAGGATTGTATTTCCAGTCGTTTTTATAATGTTTAACATATTTTATTGGCTGTACTTTACAATAGCTTCAAAATAATGTAATCTTCAGAAAGTCTAACTTAGTTACCATTCTTGAGTTTTTAACCTCACTATTACTGAATTTAATGTTAAGAACCTAATAGTTGTATATGCTCATGCATCATTATAGTATTTTGGAAATACTTGAAAATATTATAGATCAACCAGATTGATATACTTACTTTGCACCAAAAAAAAAATCAAAAAATTAGGCTTCATACAATTCAAAATATGTGTGTATTTCTTCATTTATGTATCAATATTCAACATTCTACATGCAAAACCATAACATAAGTTGCATAAAAATCATACAACTTTAAGACAAAAAAAAACACAAAAATTGATACGCGTGAATTACGATGACTGCATGGTATCTCGAGATATGAATAATACAACGTTTATAAAGCAATGGATGCATCCATGAAGGAAGACTGAAACTTATAAGAGCGGGAAATGAAATTATTATACAAGAAAGTGTCATTAGGGCATCTGGAATATTCCATCTCTAACGACATTTGTGGCTAATCAGAATTCATGATATTCTGCATGCAAATTTGTCAGAATTGACCAGCTGGCAGGAAACACGTCCTACCTGCAAAATAAACACAAATGATCTTGCATCAGGAATATTCCATCTCTAACGACAGAACGACATGTGTGGCTCATCAGAATTCATGATTTTCTGCATGCAAATTTGTCAGAATTGACCAGCTGGCAGGAAACACGTCCTATTTGCAAAATAACACAATTGATCTCGCCTTTGACGTTTAATGTTTCTTTTTATGGTGGTATAAGCCAAGGGACAATTCTTTGTAGATTCTCAGAAAAATTGTTCAATAGTTAATACCGTAAAAGGGCGAAAATGGGAAGTTTCGTCCCTGCATGGAAGACATTTCACCTTCTTTGCAACCATATTATTCAGAAATGCCAGAGAAAAGGGTCAACATGAAATATTGTCTTTCATCTGCTGTGTAAAAACATTGAAAAGAAAATGATGTATCTATTTGCATTTCCACACCCAAAGTTTCCACAAATATACTGAGCAAGAAGTTGTGTGAAGTTGTCTTTCCGGATTTTAGAAAATCTTTTAGATTTTTCTGTTCAATGTTTTTGTAATCAAAGTTTAAAGATATAAGTCATATAGACTCCTTGTTTAAGTGTAGTATGTTAATTTAATCACCTTTATTCGACTTTTTCTGTAAGGTTAAGAAATATAATTATAAGCGAAGAGCTCCTTTAAAATGTATAAATAAAAATAGCCAATAAAGTACTGAATTCTGATCAGGGAGCCGAAAACACAACCGATTTTAAGCTGCTGCAGAAGAGGGAAACAGTGCCTCTCCAAGTTGGTCAATCTCTCTTCCAATCTTCGAAAAAGAACAGTTGTATCAAGAAATCAGTGGCAAGGCATAGCCCAAGAACGGAGCTGACACGATGTATTACATGCTACTTATAATGGTTCTTGTGCCAGCGAATACATCAATTACTTCTTAACGTATTTTACAAGCGCCAAGATAACTTTTAAGCAAGGATTGTTTTATAGTTCATTTTCTGGCCTTTCACGTACATGGCAAAGTAAGGATATGAAACTATCAATTGAAATACAAATTAATTATTGTCGGTTCTTATTTCTTGTTATCTCCAGAAGTACTCATCTATTTAATGGAAACTACACCTCAGTTTCTATTTTATAGTTAATTCAACAAGTTTAAGCCAAACCAAAAGAGGTAATAGTATGGATATTTCTTAAAAATGTATTTAACAAATAGTGGAATAACATTGTCTCCCGTCAAAATCGGGTACAATACAGTAACCGTTTGACGCTTGTGATTTATTGTTAAAAGTCAGCTTATTTTGAACAACTGATCTTCATAAATGTTTTAATCTTTTGGCATAATTGTTTAAATAAATAAGCCAATTAGAGATGAGATATTTTCACACCTCACCTAATCTGCTTATATGAGTACATAATGTATTAGTTGAAGGTTTCTAATATAGTATTTAGTGATAATAGGGGAATAAACAACTAAGATACATATTTACCCCTCCCCTTTCCCCAATCACCACACACACAAGAGAAATATATAACGTATTTTCAGGTACACTTTGACGCAAAATGCAAAGGGGCGATAGCCAAGACGGCAACTTGAAGTCCCCTTGAACAGAGTGCACGTGGAAATGGTTTTGGGAAAATGAAGAGCAATGATACCTTTTCATCATAAAAGCATGCATTATAACAAAAATAGGTATTGAGTATATATTTGCCTAGTTCATATTAGGTGATGATAGTTTTTCCCTTCTAAAAACGAAAAATCATTGAGAAGTATTTCCCTGTGGAATGGACGGCACCGTTTGTCCCCCATACTTGCGTGGTGAAGGCGTCCTTGGGCAGTTGGGTATTTCAACATTAGTTTTACCTTTCCTCCCCCAAAATATGCTTAAGACGTGATTTTGCTTTGTAAATCACTATCTCACTTTACATAATTTTTATTATAACGTTAATTTGAGTTTCTAATGATATTCATCAGTTGACTTCCCGTTTCAAGCACAGGTGTACTAGACAGCTAGAAGAAGAAAAATAAACTCTTTGTTGACAGGATGATAAGCGATCGTTGACTTCGTACCTTTGTTCTAAACTTTATCATTTTGATATTAGTGCTTAGTACCTAGTTATTGCCATGTAGCGATGAAGCAAGTTCTTAATTTTATTAACATCACTCTCGTTTCAGACTTTACTATCATGAATACCCAAATACGAGGGTAGTCTTACTACTTTTGTGAATTGATATGTACACATCAATGGCGTAGGAACCGGTTGGGACAAAGGGACCAAGGCCCCAGAAAATTGTATAGAGATGTGGGGGGAGGAGGGGGGGGGGGGGGAAGGCAAATAATATTTTGCCCCAATCTTTCAATAATGAAGTTCCTGATAATTGATAGAAAATTACAGAAAAAATTATCAAAAACAAAATGCATTAAAAAAGAAAGATATTCCCCCAAAATTGAAACATAAAATTAAAAAAAAAAATTACCTAAAAATTAAAGATTTAAAAAAAAAAATTGCTCCAAAATGAAAAAAAATTCCATAAAATTGAAGAAAATGTATCAAAAATTGAAAACAATTGTCCGACAATTGACGAAAACTGCACGAGAATTAAGGAAATCGCCCAAAATTGAAAGACATTTCCCAAAGTTTGAAAGGAATTTACCGACAAGTGATAAAAATTTATCGTAAATCGAAGAAGGGATATCCCAAAGATTGAACTGTTGAAGGAATTTTCTTAAATATTGAAGAAAATTTACCAAAAATCCAAGGAAAACTGCACTTACAATCAGATAATGAAGGAAATTTGCTAAAAATTGAAGAAAATTTCTGAAATTTGAAACAATTTATCCCTAAATGAAGGAATTACCTGAAAATTTAACGAGAATGAAAGAACTTTTCATACATTGAAAGCGATATCATAAGTATTGAAGAAACTTTCCAAAAATTGTCGTGAATTCGAATAACAATTGTCCCAAAATGAATAAACTTAAACGAGAATGAAGGAGATTTCTCAAAGATTAAAAGTTATTTCCCAAACATTGAATGAATTTTCTCGAAAATTGGAGAATATTTACGTAAACCATGACGAAGAATTATCTCATTGCGAAAATAGTATCATCGGCAAAATCTCAGGTGCCCCCCCCCATCCCCATCTCCCCCCGCCCCTGATATACAGATGTATATATATATGGTTTAAGGTTGTGGGGCAGAAGCTTCCTTTTCATCGGGAGAAAAACAGCAAACGTTCATGCACATGCACTCTTGAATTACATTTCTTCTTCAAAGAAACAGATGAGGTGGGACATCTATCATAATCATTATGCTTTCCATGCGTCTACATGATTCGCAAGTAAGAGAACAAATTACGATAACAGTGGCATAGTAACAGGGGCCAAGTACCATTTTGCCTCCCCCCCCCCCCACTTCTTCCGCTCCCAATAATGACGGCCTAAACGAATTGATTTTGAAAAGTCAGATTCCATTATGACATCTTTTCTTCTGGAAATCTTTCACTTTCGAGAAGTCTCATTCATTTTGCATGAAATTTGCTTCAATTTTGTTCTTTTTCGGATATTTATTTTCAATATTTAAAAAATTTGCTTCAATTTTCGGGAAATTTCCTTCATTTTTCGGATATCTTCTTCATTTCCTTCCTTTTTTCGGATATCTTCTTCATTTCCGGGAAGTTTGCATCAATTCGTGTGAAATTTCCTTCAACTTTCGTGAAATTGTCTTCATTTTCGGAAAATTGTTTTAACTTTGCAAAATTTTCTTTATTTTTGTAAAATTTTCATCAATTTTCGTGAAATTTCATTCATTTCAGCAAATTTTCTACATTTTTGGGAAATTTGCCTCAATTTTCGGGTAAAATGCATCAAGTTTTGTGAAATGCTCTTCATTTTGGAAATTTTTTTAATTTTTGGAAAATTTGCATCAATTGTGAAATTTGCTTCAATTTTCGTGAAATTCTTTCAATTTTGGCAAAATGTTTTCAATTTTGCGAAATTTTCTTGAAATTGTCTTCATTTTCGTGAAATTTTGTTCAAAATGTCCTCAATCCATTTTCAGGAAATTTTACCCAAATTTCCAATAATTTTACACGCCCTACCCATCCTTTTACAAATAGTTTTACCGTGATAGAAGATTCGTACATTTTTGTAGGTTTGTTGGGATAAAAATCAAATATGGCCTTTCAGTGTCAAATATCTTCCTACCCCGCTGGATAATGATCCAATAAATAAAATTGAATATAAATAAGTCTGAATGACTTATATGATGAGTAGGCTGATCCACGTTAACGTAATACATTGTATCCAACGGGAGTTATTTAAGATATTGCAAGTGAATTTTTGATTGAGTATCTAGTTCTAACCGTCAATTTGAGTATACGTTCTTGCTACATCTGAGCATATTCAACATAATTTCTGACAGAATGATAGCTGACCACGAACTGAAGACAGTGGAACAGCTGCCAAGAAAAGGAGAATCCCAAGTCTCCACTATCGTACCTCTGGTTTGAAATGACTCGGAGTTGAACTCCTGCGTAATGGATTGTTAATATTTTTACATATCTACATCCACGGATGTGTAAATATATTCGTGGGCTGTTTTTTTAAACAGTCAATTACGGTGTTTTACTGACAGACTGACAGCGAATTTAATTTTACCCATGACCAGATGACACAAGTCAGCAAGTGGGATCATTCTGTTATTTGGACATCTTGACATGAGACTTCACTGACTGTTTGTACCGAGCGATTGCATATTACATTGTTACAAGAAGACGTCACTTTGTTAACATGCTTATATCGACAAAATTTTAACATTTAAGCTTGAACATACATGTGCGTCATCATTATCGGGCGATAAATTCAATTAATTTGTTTCTTCACATTATGTACAATCAACAACGAAGTATGTGTAACAAGATTGTAAGAAAAATAAAGAAAATATAAAGAAAAGAAGAGCTCTAAAAACTCCTTAAGAGCTTAAATGGTAGAAACACTCCTTTGGGAAATAACAGAAAATTGATTTACAATAATGTAATCCTAAGTAAAGATATATTAGTCCGCTAACACCATCACATGTTTTAATTTGAATTTACAATCAAAGGGTTGTTTTAATGAAATAGGATTTAAGTTTGCATAAGGGAACTGATAAATAATTGATCTATTTTACTTTAAAATATTTTGGAAGCGCCTTATATTGGAAGCGCCTTATATTGGAAGCGCCTTACCTTGATAAATCATTTGTGGTTGAAACAGTTCCAATACATTTTGCACTTGTATTATTTGGGACCATGGCAAATGCAGCCACATTATACTTCTTTGAAACGTCGTCAACTCTTCATCACCAAACATTTTGTTAACAGACTGACAGATAAACAATTCTTTTAAAATGCAGATTGTTATGTACCAAAAGTGGGAGAATTAATTATTCATTTACCGAACGAGAAATGCCTAACAATAGCTATAGCTCACAGTTGATTTTAAATATTCACTTACAAGAAACTTTACAAAAAATACAATAAGCACAACTTTAAAAGGGTTTGTTTTCTTTTTAGATTTTCTAATATAGATTTTGTCCAATTGCCGATTCCTACACCAGTACACCTTAAAAACATTTCTGCCCTCCAAACTAACGAAATTTAAAATGATTTGTTCGGTAATCTCAAGAAAAGTGAAACTGAAAAGGCGTGATCATTCTTTCAGATTGATGGATCAGCACTGACGAATCAGGGGTTTATTACAATTCACGTTGTATTTGGGGGTATGATTTTGAAATGATGTTATGTTATGTTATCTTTCAATCCTCGCATACAAGGCCAGATACCCGACCCAGATTCACGAGTATTTTCTATCAGAAGGCTATAACCAGATCACATCACCGACGTTTATCATCAGCGGTTTCTGTCGTCAGGTCGTCAACCAGTTGCTTCAGAGAAATACAAAATAATGAATTTATGCTTTTTTTATTCAAATTTTAAAGTAAATTAATCAATTCTCAAAACTAGTTATAGGAAATACGTGTTTAGTTAGTATTGATCAATGAAATTGTAGATCAGACTTTTGTTAATTATTTCAATGTTCAAATATAGAAATGGCCGGGATTTTAAAGAATACTTCTCAGTAGAGTCTTACATCCCAAAGTAATTCACCAACGAAAAATTAGACGTTAAGTTGAAGTGTATTATTGCAGCAGCACGATCTAGGAACTTAATCTGATCTCAGATGATTTATACAATCAATAGTATATTGTATAGATTTGTCATCTGTTCATTCAATCTCCGATAATGATTCGTACCATCATCCTTAAGACCTATTGACATTGGATGAATTTCTTAAAGACGGCCTGCCATGGAGAAAACAAAAATCGCTGAAACGTTGCCTATGGGTTTTTATTGCCCTCAAATTCAAATATCCAACTTAAAAAACACGAAAAATGATCGTTTACAGACAAAAAAATGTGTTTGAAATTGCCGGTTTTCATCGACGCTAAAAAATATAAAAAATAATCCGTAGTGACGTCACTGCTTGATGATGACGTAGGATTAGGCACCCATTTGCAACTACGTGAATAGACTGTGGCCAAATATTATTACTAGCTGATTGTATTGAGTTAGTGTGTAAACTGTACTGACACAGTCGTTCTGATTGTACGATACTGTTGATACTGTGATAGTGATACGCTAGCTTTTCGAAGAAAAATTAAAAAAATGCCGTTTCGTTGTGTCGTTGGTGGATGCAGCAATAAAAATGTAAAAGGTGTTTTGATGCACAGATTTCCACAAGACGCTATACAACGACGTTTGTGGATTAGATTTGTGCAAACTTCCCGGAAAGACTTTAGCCCTAACGACGTTACACAGTCGAGTGTTATTTGCGGAGACCATTTTGCAGAAGAATGTTTCTTCTTAGACCAGCGTTTAAAAATGTCAATTGGTCTAAGCACAAAATCATTTTTGTTGCCTGGATCGGTACCAACTATAAAGAAAGGGAAAAGTGACAATGCCACCTCAGAAATGATCGGTGAACCTACACTAGTTACAGATAACACTAGGCCAAATGAGAACACCAGCGTTGGGCCTGGTCCAACCACTACTACTACTACTACTTCTAGTGATAGTGCTACCGTTTCAAGTTGCAGTAACGTTAGGCCTACAACAACTACAGGTTCAAGTACAACTAGGCCTAGTACAAGTAGTACTGTCAGCTCAACAAGGCCACCAAAGAAGGCAAGGCTTTCTTCGGAGCATCGTGCAAGGAAAAAGGTTAGTTTTGTAGGTTACCTTGCGTTAAGTTGTTAATCTTCTTTAAGAATATAGGCCCCTACTTGAACCCTAGACCTTCCATTTCATTTCATATTTTATAATATTGTTTGGTCCAATTTGATTAAATTCTAACTACATATAAGTTGATACAACAAGGAAGACATCTTAAAGTCGATGGATGTACATGTGTTACCCCCCCCCCCTCCGTTAGTGGTCTAATCTTCTCGTAAATCCCCTTATAGTTTAATGAACTATGCCCAATATACAGTATATAATGTACATATTTAATCTCCCCCACACTTATAGTTTAATGAACTATGCTTAATATACAGTATATAATGTACATATTTAATCTTAATAACAACCGTTGAGGCGTTGTTAACTTTTACAATTGTCTTGCAACGGATTGTTTTGTTTGATGATATATTCCCTATGCATGGGCTCGTTTGATTAATTACGTGTATTTCGAAGCTGTCTTATATAGACTGTGTCGTCGGTAACATTTCTAATTACAGACGACCAAGACCCTTTATTATGATATGAAGCGTGTGTTTCACCCCTCCGTGTTGTTCCTGTTTCGTAGGTTTCTCCGGTCCAACTTAACTTTAAAAGTAAGCATGCAATAATATCAGAGATATAATGGTAAGAAAGTTTTACAATTTACCACTTGTTGACATAACTACTTCGGCTGTTAGCCAAGCGCACAGGATATGCTACATATTTTGCGAAGCGGTTAATAACATCTAATACATTCAGCGCAAACAACAAATAGGTCAAGCGTAAAAAGGTAAGGTAAACAACCAAATTCCGTTTGTAGTTTTCTTATGAACCCTTTAGCAGTTTAATTTTAAACGGGGCATAATTGTAACAAGTATAATTTCCTAATGGTAGAGAGAACAGCCAATTTAAGATCGGTTTTAGACACAGAAAGCAAATAGCAAGGTCGCGTCTCATACATACATTCAGAAGTGAACGTACTGGTAACGTCACTTCCGGTTTTTAATTTTCCTTATTGATCATGAGAAATCTGCGATGTTATCTATCACACCGAACATATGGGTCTACATGTATTATCGACAATATCAGAGATTTCTCGCAATTAAGGAGGGAAATTGAAAACCGGAAGTGACGTTACCAGCACAGCGAAGTTCCCTTCTAAATTATTTACGGAACGATACCTTTCCTTTAATTGTTGTAAGAACTAAAGAATTGTTTTACGTACTGTAACTCTTCTGCCTTTGCATTTAATACCGTGACAATCCTAATTGAGAATCTTATTTAGTGTTTTTAGACGTGGGCTCTTTTAAATAAGGGCTCAAGCGGCACACAGTTTTGAATTAAATAGCAAAAAAACTGAACAAATCATAGGTTGAAAGTTATGTGATAAAAATTGAAAGAGATATGTTAAAAAAATGTACAGTATCTAAGTACAAAAGATAGTGTTTTATGTTAAATAAATCGATACTCTGCTGGTGCTAAGAAGATCAATAAGGGTGATCGTGTTTGGTAGCAAAATGCGAAGAAATTTTGCGCAATTAACAATTTCATACTGCTAAAATTCAATATTTGTGAGTAAGATAACACGAAAAATTAATCAAGTATGCACTAAAGTGTATCCTTTGTCGAAATAAATCAAATGTGTATTCATAAAATTTCCATATATGGTGGGTATTTCTGGTATTTACCAACAGGGGCGGACTGGCCCGCCGATCGACTGATCCTGGATCGGAGGGCCGCTGCCATTAAAGCTGAGCTCAGCAGCCTCCAGAAGGGATGTTGAAGCCGGCCGTAGGCCATAAAATTGGGCCCAGAAGCCTCCCAAAGGAAGATCGAGGCCGGCCAGAGGCCGTCACATTGGGCTCAGTGGCTAGCATCTGGGGCTGCAGTGACCGGCCCAATGGCTGTTGGTAGCTAGAAGGCCTACAACTGGGCCAAGATGTTTAATAAATATAGATCTTGAGGCAAATATATCAATCTAGAAGTTCAGTTTAATTTAGAGCTAAATAAGGCCTTATCGTCTTATCAGATCAGCCGTAATGGCAGTCATAGTCTTGTAACTATGAAATTATTTGAGCACAGAAAGACGATATAATGTCAGAATGTTCCTCTGGCAGGAAACGGATGGAGAATAAGTAAAAGAAAAAAAAAAGTCAAGACGAAGTGTCAACACTACAGTAATTGTATGGGGGAAGAGAGGGGGAACAAAATATTGACAAAGTTTAATGTATTTTAAAACACATTCAGGGGCTTTGGCTTGACAACTGACCCTATCTGTCCCCCATGTGACATGCGACCCAGCAATTTCCCAGCAGATCGTGTATGGTCATGAAGTCAGAGGTAGACATACTAGTGTCACTTGAGCTCCAATCAATAAATGACTGTTTTCCAAACAAGAGCGCACTGATGAAGGAGATGCTGCTGCTGTTGACCAACAACGCATGTACAAATTGTACCAAATGCTGTGCACTCTGCAGACTTAGATAGCTTCACATGAACCTTTATTTATATGTAAACAGCTTTATTTACAGTCCAAGAAGAAGTATATGCTATAACAATAGTAAGGCACAGTAAAATTCAATCATCAGTAGATATGTAGACCTATTTACAAACACGTTAGTTACGAGATTTATTAGCGCAATTCTTGCCTTCTTAAGCATTGTATTATGTTACTATGCATCTGGTAAGATATGACATTACGTTGGAGTGGTTCATGATTCATCACAACATGCGTTTTTTTTTCTCTCTTATATATTTTGTTCTCTTTTTTAGTCACTTACAAAAACATACATAAAAAAACAAAGAATTAACATCATTTTGTTGTCACCAATGCAAAAATGATATAGAAATAGATCATTCATATCACCTAAGGAAACACACTTGCACATTCTAAGAATTCTTACAGATCAAATCAAACAAAGATGACCAGTATATTTTTCTTACTTATTAGACATATTTTTCTTCAAGTTTACCTTTCGCAATGAAAAATAAATCTTTGAAATATTTGTATATTCCAACAATGATGGTATTTCTTATTTAAGTTTGTTGTCAAATACCCGCAGCCAATACCAAGTAAACTTATCTAGCACGGCTTTACATTTGAATAAATCTTTGAGTAAATAAATATAATGTTTGCCGGTCTTTACTTCAAAATTGGAGGCCGGACCTACCTGGATCGGTGGAATGATTTTGGCCAATCCGCCCTTGAATACTAAAATCAACTTAATTTAAAATTGAAATGAATATTTATCAACAATCTGCATACAACAGGTCATTGGCGAAACCAGAGAGCGTGACGTCATTTGCCCTATACTACGTATAGGCCGAAGGCCAAGTCAAAACTCCTATACCTACAGTATTACAAAATCGTGATACTTTTTTAAGTTACCCACCCATTTTGGTTCTAAGTGAGGGCAGTAGAGATTCAGGCATTTCAAAAAAAAAAAGATACCAAAGAAATGTGTAAATTGAATATTCTAGAAAAATTGTTGATTAAATTTTTTTTTACAGACGATTTAAATTTATCGTTACTATTTGTGCACTTTTAGTTCAATAAACCAATAATTTTATAAATCACGAATATAACAACTTTGATTTTGACGTCATCCATGGTTCGAGTGCGAATTTTTTTTGACAAACCTTTTGCACAGTGCAGGCTTTCCGCGATACCGGTACAGTACGATGCCAATGCGTGTATTACTCATTGTTTTACGTCTGACGATGACAGATTGAAAGGTTAAAGCATTTTATAGGAATTAATGCCTAACCTTATCGAAGCTGCTATGCATTACGCCTAGGCCCTAGCCTAGTTGGTGAAGGTCGACCAACACCGTAGGCCTATTCAACGAATAAGTTTAGCAATGGGCCAGCCCTAGACACATGTACACCCCTGGTTCTGTAGTAATTGCAGTCTGCCTGTTTTTATTTTATAAAAGCTAGGCGTACGCAGTCAGACACCTGTGATCCTAGAGATTTACAATGTAATATTAACTATGGTGGATCTAGGCTAGTTATTGAAGCCAACTTTAGGCTCGGAATTATCGGGTAATATGAAAAAGGCTAAAAATTCAAGTTGCCAACTTAACCTATTCAAATTCAGACCTAACCGTTAGGTCTACAAAAAAAGCTACATTCTTGTTAGTTATAGATTCGAATCATTTGCCATCGTTTGACCGTAATTTTGTTCACTTTAACCAGTTTATGTATGCTGACATTGTATAATTGCTGTTGTTTACTGGTCTGCGGCCTCACGAACGCCACCAGTAATGTCAAAAAGTTTGTTGTGGGATATGACTAATAGCTACAATCTTGCAAGACTACATGCAACTTAGAATTTGACTAATATTAACAAGAAATTAGGCTATAATTTGCTTCAAATTAGCTGCCCAAACCTACTTAATTTGCCTGGTGATTTGTTGTATATACTGCTTGAATTTTAACAAAACTTGGAAAAGAATTCATGGATACTGGAAATGAAATAACCCATATTTTAATATTTGTGAAAAGTACATTATGCTATGCTAAACATAAGGTGAAGGCAAATAACCCACAGACTATGACACATGCAATTATTGTTATAGTTGGGCTCATTTTGTCAGGAAAAGCTATTAACTCATATTATCAGTTTATGTAATTCAACCCAATGAATTGGTAGTTTGCCATGCCCATCTCAAACCTACTGTATTAACTTTCTGATGAAGGTAACAAATTAAACAGTTAAATAATTCAATTGTGTGTAGGGTAAAGAAAGAATAATTTGTAAATAATACAGGAAATATACATCAATTGACTTAGATAACTGGTACAGGTTACATAAGATGGTGTGTAAATTCATTTTTTTTTTCAAACAGATCAACACATATTATTCTGCCATTAACTTCTAAAAATCATTCTTATACATTTCCATGTACATTTATAATAGAGGAATTGGGACTTCATTGTGGAGGTAACAAATTACAAGCTTTGACATCACAATTTTGATTTTCTGCAATGATTACCTGTATAGATTTAACTTTAACAAATGGTAATCAACTTTACAAACATTCCTGAGTTTCCTTATAAGACATCTTCTGTGGATGAACGTACTGCCATAAATCCTCTACTTATCACTATAGCTTTAGCTGAAATCAGCAAACTTTATGAAGTGATGTTGATGTAGGTATAGATATACCACAATATGTTATTATTTCACAATATGAGTTTTTAAGAAAGAAAGAGATATCAACAAAATCTGAGGTGCTCCCTATGCAGTCTAACAACTATAGATCCCCATGGTTGTAAAGTGTGGCCTATATTCAACTGAATTAAGCCGGGTAAAATACAGTGTGATTTTTTATGTCTGTTTACTGCAAATAAAAGCCTGGTCTGCTGGTTTTGATGTTGAATTTTTATTTGAGGTTTGTGTCTTTTTTTGTTTAGGCAGACAAAATTGTATGTATAAAAAGGGTACACCAAAATTACCATGTCATATCCTCATAACCTGATAATGGTACATTTCACTGCCAAGAAAAATCATTATACATGTGCCTGGAGTCAGAAAACATTTGGGCAGGGTATTGTGCACTACAAAATGATATACAGGTATTCAGCTCACTATCATCTGGTACAAAATTAATTTCCATTGCAAAAAATATTTGTACTCTGTGGTACAGTCAATTATTTTCAACAATCATACAACATAAAAGTTGGAATACTATTGCACTGTAATAATGTGTTCATTGGATACCAAAGCAAAAACAAATGAGAGCAGAACTAAAGATTGCCTATCAATGAGAAGAGAAATTGCATGAAGCAAAATTTTCAAGAGAAGCTTTTTTATCTTCCCAACTTGAGAGCTTGAGAAACTTTTGCAAACAAATTGAAAGCAACTTTAATAAGTACTACACATAGAATAAAAAATGCAGGCTGCAATACAAAATATGGGCCTACTCTAAAGAGTTTTATGATTATTTTTGAGTTAAACTTAATTAATTTAGGGCTTGCAATTGTTGGTAAATGATGTTGAACAGAAAAATGTGAATGAAACTGAAAAATTAATACTCTAGTTTATTAAAATAGAAATAAAAGTAATAAGTGAGCAATTTAATCTACTGTATCTCTACCTACATGTATCTAAACAAGTTGGCACTTAACTTACTTTTACTTCGTTTTATACACACCTGCCAGTTGGTCAATCTGTTTAAACTTTGTTTGATGGGTGTTTTGTTGAAAGCCAACTGTAAAATTAATTAAACCTAGGCCTATATTGATCTCACACCCACCCCACCCTAGTTAACAATTGTATTGCTGCGTCTCAAGCATGGCCTTTTCATCATGACAGACATTTACAAGTCAATACCATAGTAATGTACACAGCCCTAACCACAGGTGTTCCTAGCTAAGCGGTTTCGCACAATGTAGGCCTAAGTTACAACTTACACTAACCTTACTGTAGCCTGGTTAGGCAACACATAGTGAGATAACATCTCCCTTCGTATGCTCTACATGCTACGCACTACATGCAATACAGAGTGAGACTCCGGCCTATCTGTTTTAACGTGGAAATCGCCTCAGTCCAAAAATCGCGACTAACACTGTCTATTTACGTCACCTGTCACACTGTAATTGCTGTACTTACGGCACTTAAAAATATATAGTTAACTGCTTTTAAAATTGCTGTTAATTTTGTAAGTAATTAAAACATGTCGGTTATCCTGAGAGGATTAAAAAATGGGTAAAAATGTAAGCCAATATTGTACACTCCTTTCAATTCAACCGTACACTCTTGGAATTTTTTATATATATTTTTAACTAGGATGCACAACATCGATACGCGTACTAATAAATATAACGCCAGCGAATGTTCAATAGAATTTGTAATAATTAGGTACATTCACTTCAGCGCACACGATTGTGAGAAGGTAACAACCGAGGTGGGTGAAAGTTTTTTCCTTTTACAGGTTTCAGTACATAGTTATTGAATGTATTTTTATGTGCCCAAGCTTTTAAGATTAAGAGTTACATACTAGAAGCTTTTTTAATTATGTAGCTTAACTTTTTCAGGTTTAGATGAATGAGGTAAAAAAGTACAAATTTCTTGGAGAATGTTCGCAAAACAGGAGTGCGTCGCAAATATTCTGCAACGCGACTATGATGAGTCAATGTAGCCGTTTCCACCGTTATATGCATCGGCTGATGTCTGACCCAGTATTCGCAGTCATGTAATGGCTATAGCGTATACTACGGTCAGATGTTTATCTGACTAGGCAACACAATAACCCATGATTACCCCGGCGACGCTTTTTGGAAGCAATCAATCGCTACATACCTGCATACATGTCTGATTAAAATGAAATTTGATAAGCAAATTATTTGTGTTTGTAAATAAAACTAAAATTATTGCCCATATTTGTCAGCGTTTACGTCGGTCAGTTTAAGTTAAACTAACGGTACATACGGCTTTAGCTAGCTTCAGACTGTTCAACAACTGGCACAATTAAGATAGCACAATATTTTAGGTTTACCGAAATTGTTCAAGACATCTACTAGTTTTAATCATTTATCCCTTATCAGAAAGGTTGTTTACGTAGTATTTTTCTTAAAATACAAAAATCAGTTAGGCCTAAGTTAGTAGGTGCGATACTAGTGAGATAACATCTCCCTCCGTTTGCCTACATGCTACGCACTACATGCAATACAGAGTGAGACTCCGTCCTCTCTGTTTTAACGAGGAAATCGCCTCAGACGTAAAATCGCGACTACACTGTCTATTTACGTCACCTCTTACACTGTAATTACTGTACTTACGGCACATAAAAATATATAGTTAACTTCTCCTGTTATTGCTGTTAATCTTGTAAGTAATTAAAACATGTCGGTAATCCCAAAGTGAATAAAAATGGGTAAAAATGTAAGCCAATATTTTACACTCCTTTCAGTTCAATCGTACGCTGTTGGAACATTTTTTTTTACCTTGGATGCACAACACCAATGCGCCTACTAATAAATATTACGCCAGCGAACTGGACGCACGTGCCTCCGCGGCCGCGCCGGTGTACGGCATGATTTTTATAATGCCACAGATGGCTGTGCAGTTAATTTTTCCATATTATTTAAATGGATTAATTACAGATACCTGTTTTGTTGATGGGCAATATTTCCCGAGCAGTACTTCTAAAAAACGTTTAATCAAGATTGAATAGGACAGTAAGATCTGAAGATAAGGACACTTTTGCAAGAAACTATTTAAGGTATGTAATATGTTAGAACTGCAATGTAGACCATAGAAAGTCCGAAAATGTTTTCTGTTGTTTGACGAAAGGCACTGGTTCCTCTGTTACGCGATTTTGGAAGAAAAATTGGGGACAGCTTTTCAATATCTACGCCAAACCAGGGGAAGACACGTAGTAAGGAAATGGAAAAGGGTGGTCCGTTTTTCGTATGACAGGACAACAAACATTGAAATTCCAGATGCTTGTTAGTCTTTTAGATGTCAAAAGGGCACTTTCTCAAGAAAAGGGGTTCGTTCGTTCTGACACCCCCTCTCCCCTTCTCTTTCTTTTCTACCCGGCTACGGGCCTGAGGAGCCAACATACACGAAATGTTTGAATAACGGTACTCTTTTTTTGTGATTTATGACCTCCCGCCCGATGAACGATCAAGGGCGCATGCTCAAAGATATCACATTTTATAAACATTTTGATGCAAACATTCCAATTAGCGAAACTAACAAAAGACAGACGGGATTCAAAACAGGAGGGGACAGGACAACTAGCATTCCATTTAGCGTGTTGATAGATAAATCACAACCAAACTAATCATGGACAGTGTGGAAATAGTCAAGGAGCCCATCGATTCCGGGAGGAGGGAGTAGGGGAGGAAGGAGGGGAGATCATCGGCCGAATTCTGTTATGAATCCCCTCAACCGTTTACAAATTCAGTGGCGTTTGAAGCGAGAACAATACATGGGCCATTTCCGTTGTTATTATTGTGTTTTTTTATTGGGGGACAAGTATTTTCGGCCCTCAATAATGAAATTCTGCATGGTAAATTGAGTTTAAAGGAACTCAAATTTCTTTCATATTTAGTTTCTTTAAAGTGTACATGAATAGGTCGACACAAAGACAAATTTGGAACATTCTAAATGTAGCATAAGCACTGGTTAACAACGTAGTTTGATCTCGCCGGATCGACTTTCAAGTGCACCCATTTCTCGTATCTCGACACATACGAGCCTGGCTTCGTTTAAAGAAATTCTGTTCTGATTTTCTAACTGTCGTGATTGCAAATTCAATATTAAAAGAAAAGGGCCATCAGCAATTTTCAGGCCGATTGAAATTGAATCTATTTTAGTTGCGGTAAGGAGAGGAAATTGCGCTTTCAGCTCTACCCAGGGGAGGGGGAAGGAATTCAGGCCAATGAGGGTAGAAAATCTAGTACGTACACTTTCGTTATTTAATATTCTTAATTAGGATCTGAAACAGGAAAAATAAGCCTTAGTTCCATTTATAAATACCTGCAATTCGTAAGTTGTAATTCTGTTTTTGATTAATCATGTCCTCTGCTCATCGTGCACGCAGGGGTTTAACTAGACTTCGAGCGCAGGAGGTGTTAGACAAATGTGTCCGACAAAAAATAAATCGGGACAATTTATAATAGTTTTTCTGTCTATATCTATCGATATAAGTATAAGGTTACAATTTGAATACAAAAAAACAAAAAAAAACAACGATTAACATATCAAAGCCCTCCGTATGAGACATAGACGGGCAATGAAACCAAGAACACCTGAACCACGGGGCAACGAGGGCAACTTCTACCCTTCTCCTCACGGGGACAATGGAGGCAAGAATTGGGCCCTCCATTTCACGAGAGCAACGGGTCAAGAAGTGCCCTTTGTGATAATTATTTTAGACGTTGTTTTTGCCCTTGTTATAAAGTAATGGTTGTGATACTTAAAACTCTTTTTTATGCTTTAAAATGGCTGTTTCTGATATAAAAACTATTATATCTCATCATTTGTGCTTTTTCACTTTCAGATGCATGCATACCCGAAGTTTTACGACCATATTGCCCTCTTCTTGACTCGCTTCTTGCTTTTTTCGCGTGCAGTCGTACCAGAATGAAACACATGATTGCAAACAACATTGAACTATTCGGGAAACTCCTTTATTGTGCATCTTTAATTAGTTTTCAATATACCTCAAAATACATTTCACTACAATTTTAATTAATAATGTAGGACAGTAGGCCTAAACTTGAGGTAAATTTTATTAGCTTCAATTTTTTTTTGGACGCTACCGGTTGCCAAACAGCCCATGAAAGTATCCTCTCCATTCATTATTTTGATTGCCACCTGCAGTTGCTTAGGACGCATTTGGCAAATAACAAAACATGAATGTATACCTGTCATTTATTTCATTAATTAGATGTCTTTAATATTTCCTATATGCCATGATTACCAATACTATCTTCAATCAGTAAAATCAATGGATGTGTGCACTTGTTTTGAACGCACGATTTGTTTTTTTACGCCCGCCTTCAACATTTACATTACGCTCGCATGGCTGATGTTCCATAGAATTTTAAATAATTAGGTATATTTACTTTGGCGCACACGATTGTAAGAAGGTAGCAACCAAGGTAGGTGAAAGTTTCTTCTTTTTTACGGATTTTAGTTCATAGTTATTGAATGTAATTTTATGTGGTCAAGCTTTTAAGACTAAGAGTTACATACTAAAAGCTCTTTTACTTGTGTAGCTTAACTTTTGCAGGTTAAAATGAATGAGGTAAAAAAGTACAAATTTCTTGGTAAATGTTCGCAAAACGGGAGTGCGTCGCAAATATTCTGCGATGCGACTATGATGGGTCAATGTAGCGGATTCCACTGTTATATGCATATGATGATGTCTGACCCAGTATTCGCAGTCATGTAATGGCTATAGCGTATACTACGGTCAGATGTTTATCTGACTAGTGCGATGCATGCCTGCATACAATCTAACACTGCGCTAAAGTATTGTCGTTCTGTATGTACTGTATAAAGAAATCGTTGGTTCTGTGTTGTTGTTAGAAATAAAATGAACGTTAATCTTGGTTGGAAAGACAAGTTATGATTAAAACTAATATAGATATAATTAATTTTTTACGGTAAAGAATTTCAACTTTTATTTTTTAGGTTAAATTTGCAGTTTGCTTTTTTTTTTATTGACTCCAATTTTCAATGTACCGACATATTTACTGCCCTCACTTGGATCCAACACGAGACGAACCAAAAAGTATCACGCACTGAGATATAGGAGTTTCGACTCTCGGCCTTTGGCCTATACGTAGTATAGGGTGAATGACGTTATGCTCTCTGGCGAAACTTTTATCGCTTATATCCAAGAGAAAAGTGCAAAAGTGCGTCGGATATAACCAAAGAAAATGTGTACGTCGCACGCTGAGTTTTGGTGACGTATGGATGACGTAATCAGAGTCAGAGCCAATGGAAAGAGTTTAGTGGAAAAAATGAAACAAAATTTGGAGACTGCTACAGTCAGGCAGCGCAAGCCATGGGGCCATCCGAGGCCGGGGGACGGATACGTTCATGAAGCAAGAAGAAGCAATTCCGTAGCCTACGTACAACACTGACAGACTAAGAGTTAAGCTCTCGTTTGTCTTCAGGTATTGAAGTTGAAGCGGCTCAAATTAATATTGCCATTAGGCGGATTTAGAAGAAGAATTTTAGATCAATCATAAGGTCAGAATGTTAAGATGAATAAACGTGTCGTACTCGTAGGCCTAACAAAAATCAGCAAACTTTGTGGAGTGAAGCTGATTGCTAGTTACTGTAAACGTTAACGTTAGGCCTAACGTTAGTAACGTTGGTAGGCATAGGCTATAGTATTAGTATTGGACCCGGCTGAAAATTGGTACTTATTACATGTTACTTATTCGGCTTGGCGTTAGACACGTTGTTTGTACCGGCCTTGTCTGCAGCCCTCAGTATCATGGAAGCACGTCGAATAAGTAACACGGCTGAAATGAATAAGTAATGCGCTTGAAATAAAAAAGTAATGCGGCTGAAATGAATAAGTGAATCCCGTCCTTGTTCTTTTTTGTTACTTTTTCATTTGGTGCACTTAATGTGGCCGGTAAAGACCTCCGTTTTTTTGTACTGTTGACAGTTTTAATTTGACACATTTCGAACTGGCAGTTCCCTGGTACACATGGTCAGGGCAGGGAGTTGGCATTAGCAAGGAGATATTTAGTATTTCTTATAGTCAGAGCAGGGAGATGTAATTGCTCCCTGGTCAGAGTGTGTTGTAGTCGCGTGAGAGAATAGGAGGAGGAATATATAAAATAAAAAAATTCTTCTAGAATTTGGACAGGAATGTGTTGGATAATTTGAAATTCTTTTTTTTCAGTCCAATGCCTCGCGGGAAAAAAATGCGCACACGTTGACATAACCATCAATACATTTGTCCATCTGTGATATTGATTTTCCCGGATGACTGCTTCAAATATTTTTCAAGGGTTTTTTAACCTCCACTTTGAAAAGAGAATTTTTGCAAATGACAGTTAAGAAACAGTCTAATCTGAACAGGAAGTTGGTCTAATGCCAACTCCCTGATCTAAAACTTGTCATTTTGAGACCAACGTTGTGAAAATAGGTCAGATTTAAGCGACAATATTTTTTGAGCAGTGTGATTTGAGACAATTTTTTAAAAACGTGCGCGATTTGAGAACGAACTTTTATTTTCAAATCTCATTGACTTTGCACAAGGAGCAAAATTCTAAACGAATTTTTTTTTTATAACATATCATCTAATGTACATTTTTCGTTGTTGCTGTTTTTTGTGCAGAAATGTGAGCGTTTTTCATGTATTTTGGGCCTGAAAAAGAGATAAGAGGGCTGCATAAATGAATTTATAATTGTTTCGCGAATATTGATTAGATCTGACTATTTGTTTGTGGATGTATGTATTGTAATCCCCACATATCATCTGATATACATTTTTCCTTGTTGCTGTTTTTTTTTTCTTCAGAAATGTGAGCCTTTTTCATGTATTTTGGGCCTAAAATGCGACAAATTGAGGCTGCAGAAATGGAATTTTCTTTGTTTTTTCAACAATATTGAAGAGATCTGACTTTTTATTTGTGGGTATGTTTTATGATCCCCACATATCATCTGAAATATATTTTTCCTTTTTTCGGTTTTGTAGCAGAAATGTGAGCTAAAATATGTATTTTGTGGCTAAAATAAGATGAATAGAGGGTTGATGAAATTAAATTATCTTCTTCTTTTTTTTTTTAAATATTGAGGAGATCTGACTATTTAATTGTTGGTGTATGTATTTGTTCCCCACATATCAGCTGATGTATATTTTATATTTTTTTCTTATTTTTTAGCAGAAATTTGAGCATTTTTCATGTATCATTTGAGCCTGAAAATGCGGGGGCTGCATAAATTGAATTTTCTTTGTTTTATCATAAATTGAATTTTCTTTGTTTCATCATAAATTGATTTTTCTTTGTTTTTTTAAGAATATTGAGTAGATCTGAATATCTATTTGTGGGCATAGGCGGCGAAACCGGGGAACAGGGGCACGTGCTCCTCCACTTTTCCAAAAAAGTTTAAAACGTGCCCTTTTTTTCTGAAGAAAAGTGCCCTTTTCAGACTTAACAATGCTCTTTCAAAGAGTACAAGTGCCCTTTTTAGAGAAGGACTTCCTTCCAAATGTTGAAAAACTTTTTATTTAAAAAAACGTAACACAAATATTGCCTTAAAAAGACTAAAATTGTGAAATTTCATACACTAATCTAAATTTCCCCTAAAGACAAATTTGGCGGCACTTTTGATAGGAAGCTGTCCTTTGAAGCATTGAAAAGCTTTTTTTTTTACAAAAACTATATATCTGATCTTTTCAATAAAGAAGGTAACACAAACAACACCTTAAAAAAGACTTAAAATTGTGAAATTTCACGCATTTTGGGTACACACACTATTCTAAATTTCTCCTAAAAATAAAGTTGGGGGCCCAACACATGCATATTGGACTTGTTAATACTTGAAAGGCCCTTTGTTTTCCCAGCTTACAATTTGTAAAAACAATACCTTTCTCGAGTGTGCGCCACCCCAAATTTCATTAGTGGGTCATCTTTGAAATAGGCCACGCAGGGCAAAACTTATCACTTGGATTCAGGTCATTGTCATGACATAAACTGACGTGCCCTCTCCCATCTCTTTGGTAAAGATTAACAGAGATTAAAAGGGTGTCATATCAAATCACCTTATTCACTTATTATAATTGATCTTTTTATTGACAGATTGAAGTAACACAAAAATCAAGCACTAAATACCAGAAGTTTTGCTTGTTGAGCGTCTTAAATTTGGGTTCTGCCACTGACTCGCTGAAGACTGGCCCGTCTGCTGTGATTAAAATAGGAGTTGGAAAGTGCCCGTCAGATCATGTGCCCCCCAGACTTAAATATTTTCCGTCGCTCCTCTTTGTGGGTGAATATGATATCCACGTATCATCTGATGTATGTATTTTTATATTTTGTGTTTTCTAAATTTCTAGCAGAAATGTAAACGTTTTTCATGCATTTTGGACCTAAGAATGCAGAAATTGACATCTATTATTGATGAGTTGTAAATATTTCTTGATTGACCCCTTCATATTTCATGATCTTAATTTTTCTTTATTTGTAGTTTTTCATTGAATTTGGCACTTTTCATGTACTTTGGGCCTGTAAATGAGATAGGTAGACAGGTAGAGGGCTGATGAAATTTAAATTTCTTTGTTATTTCAAGAATATCAAGAGATCTGACTATTTATTTGTGGGTGTATGTAGGCCTATCATGATTTCTACATAATAATCTAATGTATAATTTTACGTTTTTCTTTTTTATTAGCAGAAATGTGAGTGTTATAAAAAAAAAAAATGTATTGTTTGCCTGAAAATGAGATAAATAGGGGGTGCAGAAAATGAATTTTCTTTGTTTTATTGAGGATATCCGACTATTTATTTGTGGGTGTATGTATGATCCCTTGATGTATATTCTTCCCATTTTCTGGTTTTAGCAGAAATGTGAGCATTTTCATGTAATTTGGACCTGAGATGGGACAAAGAGAGGCTGCATTGAGAATTTGAATTCCTTTTGTTATTTCATGTTTATTGATTAAATTTTAAATATTTTCTGGTATGGTGGGCCCCTCATGTTTTATGATATTAGTTTTTTTTCCTTTCTAGTTTTTTTATTAATCAAATGAAGACAAATGTGTTTACCTCTGTGTATATCAGATTTATTTTTATGAAAGTAATGTCTCACAAATATTCAATAAAATCCAACGAAAATTCAGAAAGCATTATTTAAAACTATTGTAGTGTTTCAATGTTCTTTTTACGGGATAAAATTAAGGGTAAGATTTATGTAAATTTCTGAACTCACCTTCCAGGCTGTTCCAATAAGGCCCTGACCATGTGTTATTAGGTGATGTAACATTTAAGCCACATTTGTAAAGCCATTAAAATCAAGGCATGATCGCTAACATCCTATCCAGTTACACCTGAAACAGAAAAACCAATAGACTGCATTTGATCTACAAGTGTTTTCCAAAGCCCATCCATCTCAGGAAATTTTTATCTGATACACCTATCCGCAATTAATATTCTATTATATGCCGACGGACGGAGAATTTAGCGGTGTACATTTTGAGTGACAGCGACAAGCCATAGTCAGGGGCAGACTGGCCAGTTGGTCCATCCCCGCACCGCCCCGGCTTCAAAATAGTGTATAATATGCCTCACAAAGCGTAAAAAATCGCTGGAGCGGCCCACCTTGAGCTCAAACTCTCCCCAGTTCAGTCAGTCTTGGCGCCCCTTTGGGGCACCTCGACCGATGGAATTTAAACCCCCAAACTGCCCCTGGGGCCCATTGTCAAGCTATTTAGCCAATATTTTGCGGGCAGTTTTGTTTTACTATACTTGTGGGATTTTCAACCTCCCAGCTCTTTTTCACCACTTAACCCTGTTGTCATTTCAATGAACTTTTTGATTGGTTAATATATCAGTACATGGGGGTATATGAATACTTCCAAGAATAGACACACATTCATAGGCATGATTTGCGGGGGTCAAAGAGTACCTTCTCCGAATTTGTATCTTTTGTATGTTTGTTTGATGAGGGTTTAACGGCACCACAACAACCAGGGTCAAATTGTGCCTGAGAGGTTAGATCATTCCAGAGGTAGGCGGAAGAAGAGTAAGCAGTGGGAGACTGAGAGAAACACGAGAACTAAAAGCCAGAAAGCTGGGATCGAGAGAGGAGGTGTATGGGTGGGGAAATAATGTAGAGAGAGAGAGAGAGAGATAGGGTGGAGAAGGAAGGAGGACTAAATATGGTTGTAGAGGGAAGCATGATGAAGAAAGGAGATAATTCTATCCGGAGTTTTTTTTTGGAAGAGCTCGGCTACTGAGTTGTGGGCAGCGAGGGAAGCTCTGGGAAGGTTGTACAGGGGGAAAGCAAGGAGAATGTCATGGACTGTGAGAGTGCAATGGTAATTGTTGCAGAGGGGTGGGGGGGAGCCAGTAAGAAGGTGGGAGTGAGTGAGGTGGGTGTAACCTATTCTAAGGCGGGGTATTGTGGACGTTGTCGACACGGGATAGGTTGTGAGTTGTGGGTTTGTTCGGAATGGTGGACTGGATGACGTGGAGTTTGTTATCAATTTGGGAGTCCCATGAGGTTTGCCAGCGGCCACGAACGAGGGAAGTGATAAGCGGTTTGATGACAGAAAGGGTTTTGTGAAGAGGGGTAGGGGGAAGGGTGATGGATAGCTTAGCAGGTATAGTTTGAGAGTTGGTCTTAGTCCTATCAAAGAGGGTGGAGAAATTTGGGTATCTAATGAGGTTGTAAACATGGTTCTGGGTGTTGGTGAGGGGTCTAAAAGCATAGGAGAGGCTAAAAATTCTACAACAAGAAAGTTGAGGGAGCTGTGCAATTCTGTTTCAGGCTGGTGATGTGTTGTTTGTAGGAGAGCTTGTGGTCTAGAGATAAACCCAGGAACTTAGTGTGGTCAACTTTAGGGATGCGATTGCCATTAAGCACGAGGTTCGGGTTGGGGTGGAGATTGTTAAAATGACAGAAGTGCATGCAGACGGTCTTGTCTTTGGAGAATTTAAAACCGTTGTTGTTGCACCAGGCTTGCAGCCGGTTGAGGTTGAGTTGAAGCCTATTTTCGACAAGAGGAAAGCTTGGGGAGGAGTAGAAGACGTGAGGGCATGTTCGATGTTGGGGCCAAGGTTGTCCACTATGTCGTTAATACTCAGGTTGAAGAGAGTGGGAGAGAGGATGCTGCCTTGGGGGGATGCCCTCTTCTTGGGGATAGGGGTTGCAGATAGTGTGGCCAATACGAACTTGAAACTGCCTGGGTGAGAGGAAGTTTTGAATAAAGGTGGGGAGGTAGCCTCTGAGGCCGATGGTGTGAAGTTTGCGGATAATGCCGTATTTCCAAGTAGTGTCAAAAGCTTTCTCGAGGTTGAAAAAGATGGCAATGAGGTGTTCCTTTTTTGCAAAGGATTTCCAGATAGCAGTGACGAGCGTAATTATCTGGTTTAAGGTATTGCGACATTTCCGGAAGCCGCTTTAGTGAGGGGAGAGGATTCTATTGGTCTCAAGGAACCACTTTAGTCTCTGGTTAATGATCCTTTCCATAATTTTTACAGAGACAGCAGGTGAGGGCGATGGGGCGGTAGCTGGAGGGGTCGGCACTGTCCTTTCCCGGTTTGGCGACGATAGCTGTCCTCCAGATAGGGGAAAAGGAGTGTGAGGACCAGATGTGGTTGATGATGGTGAGTAGGGTAGTGGTTGCCTTGTTGGGGAGGTGTTTTAGAAATTGATAGGGAATGTTATCTGGGCCCTTATCTTTTGTATGGCGATTTATTTGCACATCAACTTGTTTTTGTAACCCCCCACTTTTGACTTTGCCCCGCCCCTCCACACACACACACTTTGAATGTATTTTAAAGAAAACAAGATTTATCATTGCGTTATTTTTCTCAAACTTTCTTCAGTTTTACCACCTTCTTGACATATCCAATGGTTTTTATTATAGAATACATAAAGATTTTAAGAAATCTGACGATGTAATATCACAACTAGTATGATTTCAGTCGTTTCCACAAATATGATACAGAACTTAAATATCTCCTTAATGGAATAAGGTTTTCAATGCTTTTTTGAACATTTTGTTGCATTGGAAGTCCTCTTTCATATTAGATTACCTTGTTTAACCACTGAACAGGTCCTTTAAAAATGACACAGTACACAAAGCAAAAGAAAAGGTCTAAACTAAATAATCAGCATAGAGAAAGTAATATTTATTTACCACAACACCACGGAACAATTTAATGAGTAAAAATTAAATTAACAACACTAACAGTTTGCTTAAGACCTAATAATACAAAAATCAAACTTTGTATAGAACCTTAAATAAGTGACTTTAGTCAAATCAAAACTTCAACAGATCTTTCTACATGATATCAATACATGCAGGCAGTTTAAGCATCTTGAAACTAGTCATTTCACTACATAATAAACAATCCATAGAGGATGCATTCATTTGTAACAAAGATTCTATCAAAAATAATGCACAGTAGACCAGCAACCGTTTTGAGAGACAGCAACCGTTTTGGGAGACAGCAACCGTTTTGGGAGACAGCAACCGTTTTGGGAGACAGCAACCGTTTTGGGAGACAGCAACCGTTTTGGGAGACAGCAACCATTTTGGGAGACAGCAATCGTTTTGGGAGACAGCAACCGTTTTGGGAGACAGCAACCGTTTTGGGAGACAGCAACCGTTTTGGGAGACAGCTACCATTTTGGGAGACAGCAATCGTTTTGGGAGACAGCAACCGTTTTGGGAGACAGCAACCGTTTTGGGAGACAGCAACCGTTTTGGGAGACAGCAACCGTTTTGGGAGACAGCTACCGTTTTGGGAGACAGCAATCGTTTTGGGAGACAGCAACCGTTTTGGGAGACAGCAACCGTTTTGGGAGACAGCAACCGTTTTGGGAGACAGCTACCGTTTTGGGAGACAGCAATCGTTTTGGGAGACAGCAACCGTTTTGGGAGACAGCAATCGTTTTGGGAGACAGCAATCGTTTTGGGAGACAGCAACCGTTTTGGGAGACAGCAACCGTTTTGGGAGACAGCAACTGTTTTGGGAGACAGCAACCGTTTTGGGAGACAGCAACCGTTTTGGGAGACAGCAACCGTTCTTGGAGACAGCAACCGTTTTGGGAGACAGCAAGCAATTTGGGAGACAGCAGCCTTGTAGTTGTGGTTATTCAGATGAACAGCAATCAAATTGTCATTCAAACTGGATAAAACTGAAAATAAAACGATTTCTATTCCAGCAATGAATTCCTGTATTGTTGATATAAGAACATGGGTGTTCGCTTACAAACAAATGACAGCAAGACAAAACTCCTTATCTCAGGTTAAAATCAAGTGTTATCTCAAGTCAATAGTCAATCTATAAAAGGTGGTTATTTAGAAGAAAAAAGTCATTATCTCGTAAAAAAGAGTATTATTTTCATAATGACCTACTAGTGCATGTTTATGTTACATCCCATTTAGATTATTGTAGTTGTATTTATTTATGATTCCAAAATACACATTATGAAAACTTCAATGCATGCAAAATGTTGCTGCTTAATATAACAGACACAAAAAATCTCAGCACATAACACCCATTCTTAAGTTTTACATCAGCTCAAAGTCGAACATAGAAACTATTACAAAATTATTTCATTTACTTTCAAAGGCTCAAAGCTAGATTTGGAATGGCACCACAATATCTCAGCAATCTCTTGTTGGATAACCTTGTTAAAAACTTAAAATCCAAACACAAAACTAAATACAAAATACCACGCACCAAGTCAAAAACTGCTGGTATTCATTTTTTTTTTATCTACTACCCCTTCCTGCTTCCTGCAGAATTCACTTCCACAAAATCTTTCACAAACGACATATCTTAAATTATTTCAAAAGGACCTTAAAGCTTTTTCTATTTGGCATGTCTTACGGTCTATAATTCTAGTTTGTTTTTCTTTACTAAACTAACTTTTTGTACAGCGCAATTGAGTATTCTTTATAATATCAACAGAACTTTATAAAAGTCAATTAGCATACTAGCTAAAATTACATTTTTTTCCAAGAGATTATATAATCCTTCAACAACCATTGGTTACTAACTTAACTCAGTCTCTTTCAGTTCCTAACATATAAAAGTACTGATCGATAAGATTTGTCAATCTGTTGGTCATGGATCTGCTCATCAAGTGGCTTCTTGATCTGCAACCCTGCAGTAATGAGAAATAGTAGAAATATATCTCAAAAGAATGAAAACTCACACAGAGTGATATATTAATTTTGCCACCCTTATTTTGGCATACTAGCAGCAAATTGCATGCTTTTTCATGACATTTGGCATTTCTATTGCCTGTTTTTTCTGATTTTACCATCTGCTTTGCCCAACATTCCTCATCTCTTCAGAAGATTCATCAATTATTATCATATTCAGTAGTAAGTTTATTTCCAAAAATTCCATACCCATATGTCTGCCAAACTTGATACTTTTTTGTTTTTCTTGCCTTTATTTTGAACTGATTTTTTGCAGTCCAAAAATCCTCAGGTACACAATAATTTACACAAATCACCCCCCCCTCTCCCCCGAAAAAAAAAAAAGTAATACAAAATCAACTTGATCATTCTGATGTTGAGACAATGACATTTTTCATATTTGCATTTCATAAAAGTAAAACAAATACCTACTCATTGAATGATACGAAGAATCTAGTGCCATCGGACACAATGTTTGCAATCTCTGGCATGATTATTGCATCTGCTGAAGAATTCTTGCATTGTTCATTTCAGCTTTGCCACAGATAAAACTAAAAAAGATATGATATGCCATCAAAATTGGCTTGCAATTGAGGTAATACATTACTTACTGTATGTATATGCATTGGCGAGAAATACAAACATTGAATATAGGGTGACGGCTATATATGTAACTGTAATCATGGTACAGTTACATAGCAGTTTACAGCACTCCCCTACCCCCTCCACCCTCCAAAAAATATGACCTTTTTTGTGTCTGAATTTCATAAAACTAAAACAAATACCTACTCACTGAATAATACAAAGATTCCAGTACCATCTGACCTGATGTTTTCCCTCTCTGGCATGATTCTTGCTTCTGCCGGACCAATTCTTGAACGCGAACTTCCAACCTCAATACAGATCGCACTACCAAAGATGAGAAATATGCAATCAGTTTGCTTCATATTGTGAGGCAATACATTACTTAGAACTTGCCGAAACGGTCAGTATCCTAGAGTATTTAGGTTGATCCAATTGTGCACCAGACTATGCACACTGAAGGCATAAAGCCTCGGGAGTCCGTACCGGAGGATATACAGTCAAACTCATTGTTTAAACTCAGCTCTAGTTATAATAATGTACTCACTACTAAAGAAAATCAGTGAAGCATGTCACAACTTGTGGTAGTTTGTGGTACAACAAAAGACCATCAGTCAAGTAATTTCACTATATAAAAAAAACCAAACTTGTGTCTCTTTTATTTCTTGTACCTTTAAGATCAATACCATACATAATCTTGCCCTATCGAACATACATGTAATTCATATCGACGTGTATGTATTTTCAACAACAAATAGCTGTATGTACTGTATCTGCATTAGCGAGAACAACAGACATTGAATATAATATGTAATGGTTGAGGCAACTTTATTCATGAAATGGTGGGCTTAAACATATAGTTGACAAAATTTTGAACACAAGTTCTCAATAGTATTTTAAGATTTACTAATTTTTATTCAGGTTTAAAAAGCAATGTTACAATGTTAGAGTTTAAAACTAAGGGGTGTGGCTTAAAAGTTCAAGATTGTTCTAAATTTTCACCAAAATGTTTTATGTCAGATTTGAGTATAGCCTATCAGTAGCACATCAAGAAGAGTATTCTGTTTAACGGATTCTACAGAAATGCCGTATTTTAAGAATGCAGCCCTTTATCTGTTAAACATAGGGCCTATTCAGTCTGCCATTAAGAATAATCTCTTTGAGAATAGACTTATGGCGATAAACATTGACAAAAGCAAATGTGAAATCCTAATATTTTTATAGAAAAATAAATATTATTCCCCAAAAAATTCACATGTTGCTTATCATAATCATATTACGCATATTATTTTAAGGCCTTAGTGAATACTGTAGGACGTAATTTTTCAGATTGCCCACCAAAAATTTAACATTTGCGCCAGTTGACCAAGGCTTACAATTTAATTTTTATATGGATAATATGTGATAGGCGGGTAGGTCATTTCCACTATAAAAAAAAAGGGAGATTTTTTTCATAAAAGACAGTCTAGAGAATATCTTTTACAAGAATAAAAACAAAGTGATGTAGACAAATACTGAAAATCACACTTAATGCTCTGATTTCCTTTCTACGTTCCAAGATATGATTTTAAGAGTTAGGGCCTACACCCTTAACTTACAACTGTCAGACTGCAGAACTGAATTACTGGCCATTGTGGTAGCAATTGAGGTGTCACTCCACCACCATGAAACCTGTCCGTACAAAGCTAAGGTGTCAAATCACTCTAAATCTGCCCTGTTAGTTTTACAATTGAATACGCCGATGTAGTGCAAGGATGGCATTTTTGTGGAAGGTATAAACAAAAAAGAAGCTCAGTTGGCAAATTGTATGCAATATGTTAGACAGCTGTCAGGAGAAAAATTGAAAAAAAATTGCCACAAATAAGTTATTGTCATTTCTAAAAAACAATTGAAACACAAAAAAATTAATAATATTAACTTAAAATAACTTTTTTGCTTCAAGAAATCTTACTTTCAGTTGTTTTTGAATGAAAAGAAAGTGAGTATGACATGTCAACTGTTCAAGGTAGACTTGATTGTGGCATGCACATTTTTTTTCTGCAAAGGACCCACTTGCAGTGTGACAGTATAAGATTCATGCTGTAGCTAGCATGCAACGTACTTCATTGACAAGATCACCAGTTAAGATCTGGGCTATCTAAATATTTTTGATGGGCAGCCATTTTACAAAAGAACATGCAAAATACTTCCAAATGTCATGTAAAGTAATTCCTAAACAATTTCATGGATAAAATAAGTATTTCTGTTCTACCTGTGTTAGCCAACTGTTGGTGCAGTACGCTGGACCAACATTGCTCCAGCCAATATGGTACCAATGTAGATATATTCATGCCCAATTACACATATATCATCACTGGGACATTTTTGTTTTGTAATTAGGTTGTTGGAGATACCATGTTTCCAACTAGAATCACATTTATGCAAAGTGTATTTTCAAAAATGCGATAACTTCACTACTTTTTCCACCAAAACAAAAATGTTCATTAGGTGCCTTTTAACAAAAGAATTTTGCCAGAGTAAACTTCACAGATAGTTTGTTTGTCGCCATGTTCCAAAACTTTTGTCGAGTGTCACGCCAACGCATTTGCACTCGGGGCTTTTTCATTTTACTAACAGGTGGAAAGGTTTTGGATGAGCACCGTGTGGTATCAATGTGTCATCTTTAAAATCAGCAAATAATTATTCAACCTTTTTCTGCTTTAGAGCTATTTTAACAAAAGTGAACAAAAGTGGTTGTAATTTTAACCATTCTTCTAATTGTATCTCCATGATTTGACAAATATTTTAAATGGACTCCAGGTAGAAACTGCAAATGACATCAGTGGTAATCACATGATCATTATTTTTTAGAAAACTTTGACATCTTCATTACAAACAGAAAAAGTGTGCCAAGAATCATTTTATTTTGGTGTTGAGGGAATACATTTACATAGTTTTAGCTGATGAAAACAATGAAAAGGAGTTGGAGAATTGTTTGAGTCTCAATTTGAACACACAAAGGACAGGTAATATGAAAGAAAGCTTCCAACCGAAAAATGGTGCAGAGCATCATAGCTCAGTCAGAATCCAATCTACAGGCAAGCCACATAGGACTTGAATTACCTCCTCTCCGACAAGCCGTAAAACAGAAATGACAGCAATCAGGGAATGTCAGCCAACAAGAAAAAAGTTTAGTGGGGATGCAAAAGGCCTGGGATGGGGGTAGGCCTAGGCCCTACAGTATATGATGAATAACTAGTACCACTGTATGCCAACATTTCATCTACATTGCACCAACGGTGTGTGCCATCTGGGCAGGTAACCTTCACTATTGATGTGGGAGATTTTGTAACAATGCAGTTGCTAAAGCTTGATGTGATTAGGTCTATGCTAGGCCTAGTTATTCGTCCTATACGAATATATACTGGTATATGACGAATAACTAGTACCACTGTATGCCAACATTTCATCAACATTGCACCAACGGTGTGTGCCATCTGGGGAGGTAGCCTTCACTATTGATGTGGGAGATTTTGTAACAATGCAGTTGTTGTTAAAGTTTTATGTAATTGGGTTTATGCTAGGCCTAGTTATTCATCATATACCTCCGTTCTATCTTCCAGGCCTCTTAATGGCCGTACTGATACAATTGTTCGTGTTCACTAAGTGCTGGCTGAATAGCTGTTCGCATCGTAAAGAGAAGACTCACAGAAAATAAATAAATTCTACCATTTCCAACTAAGTTTTAAATAGCAGGATTTTGTGGATAAACAATACATCTGCTGTGAACCTAGTGATAAAAGATTTATATATTTTAGTGAAGAACATTCTCAGGGAAGCAGTAATGTTAGGCCTAGGTCTACTGTACACAGTAAAATGTTCCCAGTAAAAAAATACTGGTTCATCTATAGTGTGCATAGGAAAAAAACCTCACCTTCGTAAAGGCCGCAGATCAGTAAACAACAGTAATACTAATAACACAATGTCAGCTTACAGAAATGGGTGTAAGTGAAGAAATTACGGCCAAACAATGGTATGGTTCCATTATGACAACTAACGACGTTAAACTTAAATGTTTACAGATGTAATCTTAGGGATGAGCCTTTAAAGACTGGCAAACATTATATTTATTTACTCAAAAAATGTAATCAAATGTAGAGGCCAAAGTAACGTTATCAAATAACTTTACTTGGTATAAAACAAATTGCTGCGGATATTTGACAACAAATTTAAATCAAAAAATGCTATCGTTGTTGGAAATGTACAAATATTTTAAAGATTTATTTTTATTGCAAAAATTTTGGTAAAGTTGAAGAAAAAATATGTCTAATAAAGGGGTAAAATATGGGATATATTTTGGTTTTTGGTTTGATCTGTAAGAATTCTTAGAATGTAGTTATTTCAAACGTGTTTCCTTAGTTGATAATTTTGAAGTGAATTATCTATTTAATCTATAAATAATCTTTGCATTGCAAAATCAAAAAAATGCAAATGTACAAAATGATGTTAATTCTTTGTTTTTTTATGTATCTTTTTTGTAACTGACTGAAAAAGAGAGAACAAAATATATAAGAGAAAAAAAAAACGAAACCACTTGAACGTAATCTCATGTCTTACCAGATGCATAGTAACATAATACAATGCTTCAGAAGGCAAGATTTGCGTTAATAAATCTCGTAACTAACGTGTTTGTAAAAAAGTCTACATATCTACTGACGATTGATTTTTACTATGCCTTACTATTGTTATAGCATATACTTTTTCTTGGACTGTAAATAAAGCTGTTTATATATATATATATATGAAAGTTTATGTAAAGCTATCCAAGTCTGCAGACTGCACAACATTTGGAACAATTTGGTCAACAACAGCAGCATCTCCTTCATCAGTGCGCTCTTGTTTGGAAAACAGTCATTTATTGATTAAAGTTCAAGTGACACTAGTATGTCTACCTCTGACTTCATGACCATACACGATCTGCTGGGACATTGCTGGGTCACATGTCACATGGGGGACAGATAGGGTCAGTTGTCAAGCCAAGGCCCCTGACAGCCTGAATGCGTTTTCAAACACATTGAAGTCTGTCAATATTTTGTCCCCCACCAACCCCCCCCTCCCCCACCCCACCCCCTTTCCCATACAATTATTGTGTAGTGTTGGCACTTCGTCTTGACTTTTACTTCTTCTCCATCCGCTTCCTGTCAGAGGAACATTCTGACATCACATCGTCTCTCTGTGCTCAAATCATCAAATCATTTTATAGTCATCAAGACTATGACTGCCATAACGGCTTATCTGATAAGACGATAAGGCTTTATTTAGCTCTGAATTAAACTGAACTTCTAGATTGATATATTTGCCTCAAGATCCATATTTTTTAAACACCTTGGCCCAGTTGTAGGCTTTCTAGCTACCAACAGCCATTGGGCCGGTGACTGCAGCCCCAGATGCTGGCCACTGAGCTCAATGTGACGGCCTCTGGTCGGCCTTGATCTTCCTTCGGGAGGCTTCTAGGTCCGATTTTATAACCTACGGCCGGCTTCAACATTCCCTCGGGAGACTGCTGACTTCCGTTTTAACGGCAGCGGCCCGCCGATCCAGGATCAGCCGATCGGCGGGCCAGTCCGCCCCTGTTGGTATTTAATTGCCCAGAAATATCCACCATATATGGAAATCTTATGAATACACATTTGATTTATTTCGACAAATGGTACACTTTAGTGCATATTTGATTAATTTCTCGTGTTATCTTACTCAAAAATATTAAATTTAGCAGTATGAAATTGCGAATTGCGCGAAATTTCTTCGCATTTTGCTACCAAAGACTATGACCTTTATTTATCTTCTTAACACCAGCAAAGTATCGATTTATTCAACATAAAACTCTATTTTTGTACTTCGAAACTGTACATTTTTTAACATATCTCTTTCAATTTTTATTACATAACTTTCAATCTATGGTTTGTTCAATTGTTTCGCTATTCAATTCAAAACTGTATGCCGCTTGAGCCCTTATTTAAAAGCGCCTACGTCTAAAAACGCTAAATAAGATTCTCAATTAGGATTGTCACAGTATCAAATGCAAAGGCAGAAGAGTTACAGTACGTAAAACAATTCTTTACTTTTTACAACAATTAAAGGAAAGGTATCGTCCCGTAAATAATTTAGAAGGGAACTCCGCTGTGCTGGTAACGTCACTTCCGGTTTTCAATTTCCCTCCTTGATTGCGAGAAATCTCTGATATTGTCGATAATACATGTAGCCTTACATGTTCGGTGTGATAGATAACATCGCAGATTTCTCATGATCAATAGGGGAAATTAAAAACCGGAAGTAACGTTACCAGTACAGCGCCGTTCACTTCTGAATGTATGTATGAGACGCGACCTTTCCTTTCAATACAGCAGTGCATTTTCTGGTGGGGAAATCATATATATACCACTCCTGCAAAATAATGACTATTTTCAACCTTTTATGTTTTCATAATCACCTTTGATAGTACTATTCAAAACGTTAAAGATTATTTAAACAGATTCTTCGTTTGATTCTATTCACAGTTTTTCGCAGCAATAACATTGCATAATAAAATTATAAGTAAAGTAGATGGATTTTCCCTTGGCGTACTCTTTGCAACTTGAATTTATACGGAAATATGCGGAGGAAAAGATTTATGTGATATACAAGTTAACGTTGAGAGGTGATTGAACAGTTAAAAGGGACTGAGCAATGCTACGTAGGATTGTAACCTGACATGTATGATATATTATTAAAATGCTATATACGCGTAAAAAGCTATTGTTTTATTCTAACATAAATAAATCAAGACTTGCCCAGTGTCATACCGTAAAGGTATAGCAAAAAGAAATACGTAGTAGTTGTTTAGGAATTTACCATTTCTTGCGCGCTATTTGCTTTCTGTGTCTAAAACCGATCTTAAATTGGCTGTTCTCTCTACCTTTAAGATATTATTCTTGTTACAATTATGCCCCGTTTACACTAACTGCTAAAGGGTACATAAGAAAACTACAAACAGAATCTGGTTGTTTACCTTTTTACGCTTTACCTATTTCTTATTTGCGCTGAATGTATTAGATGTTATAAACCGCTTCGCAAAATATGTAGCATATTCTGTGCGCTTGGCTAACAGCCGAAGTAGTTATGTCAACAAGTGGTAAATTGTAAAAAAAAATTCCCATTATAACTCTGATCGCATGCTTACTTTTAAAGTTAAGTTGGACCGGAGAAACATTCGAAACAGGAACAACACGGAGGGGTAAAACACACGCTTCGTATCATAATAAAGGGTCTTGGTGGTCTGTAATTAGAAATGTTACCGACGACACAGTCGTATAAGACAGCTTCGAAATACACGTAATTAATCAAACGAGCCCATACATAGGTAATATATCAACAAACAAAACAATCCGTTGCAAGACAATTGTAAAAGTTAACAACGCCTCAACGGTTGTTATCAAGAATGAATATGTATATCATACACTGTATATTGGGCATAGTTCATTAATCACATCATTATATATGTAACTTTCCTTTTATTTCTTAAAAACAATATAAAAAATTGTTCCAGAGGAACTGAATTAATTGATTAATATTAAGAACGATCATTCGAATCCTGGACTATAGCTTATTCAAGAGAAAACGTCTTATTTGAAGTTGTTAGAGAGATTTTGGATTAAACAAAAAAGAAATAAGAGTGAATACAGTTGTAAAGACAAACTGGAAAGAGCTTGAAGAGTGCCAGTAGAAACTGCTTTTGGATGTAGCAGACGGAAAAAGGCAAGACATCCAACTCAAAATTCTAAGATATCATGGAACGGAGGACCCATTAAAAAGATGGAGGACGCGCATGTTTAATGCGGAATTAGAATGTAATAATGGAGGTATAACTGCTAGTAATAATGGAGGTATAACTAATATGATAAGACAACTTAATGGATACTAACTACGATGGCTCTGCAATTTGATTACCCGTTTTCACCACCATTGTCAAATATTCTTAATGTAGTCTCGCTGAAAAGGAATTTCTTGATTCTGTTTAGTGACACTATTTCGGTAAATCTGTATTCAATTATCACAATCACATTCATTTTTCAATCAATTCATTATCACAATCACGTTTTAATCAATTTTACGTCTCGGATATACGTAGTCTTTCCAATAGTCTTATGGCACAGTAATTTAGGAAGTAATTTAAGAATAATTCAACGTGTGTTGATTACATTTTCAGATAGTAATTCTTTGAAAATCACTTGACAATCTGTTCTCGATCGTTGCTTTGATCCAAGTTTAAATAAACAACAAAAACTCAACAAGAAATAAGAAACTCAACAAGAAACTCAACAAGAAACTAAACAGGAAACTCTTGGAGCACATCTGATAATATATCTTCGTATTTAAGAAGTCCTTTGAGAACATAAGATTATTGTGTGGAAAAAATACACTTAAGTTAAATGTAGTTTTCTCAACTGGTTTCATATTGCTTTTCATGATTATACGATTTAAGATACATCGCTTCTCTCATTAGATTAGGGTGTCACAAACATCGATAAAGATACCTGTTAACATACGAACTTAGAAATTTGCATAAAATGTTTTTTTTCTTCTTCGAATACAACTTAAGGAGCATTCATCGTTGCATTTGTAGCTTACATAGATAAATGAATAAATTATC
>JAIGNY010000976.1:5000-37500 GCA_020152595.1 Chiridota heheva | reverse complement strand
TTTTGATAGGAGTCAAAAAGAATTATTTCGTCATGCCACTAAATGTTTAGACACGTACACATGTTAACAGTGCTTCTACATTAATAAGGGCACTCAAGTTTGTACGTGTTGCACGTTAAATACTTTCCTAAATAAACCGTAGAATGTCCAAAATGTTGCTGTGCTTGCTGTAGAATTTCAGCCATGTAGAACAAACCAAATTTTGAATAAAATGAAGAACTTTTCAGAAAGTATTTAAGACAAATATCAATCACATAAATTGGAAATCTCGTCTTAGTAAAATTCGTAAAATTGCGATTATATATTTTACTACCTTTTACGTTACATCCGTTTGTGTGTGTGTGTGCTAAGGGAGCAGGAAGAGGATAGGGAGGGAGGGAGGGGGGGGTAGCGAGAACTGAAGTTTGAAACTTTCTTCTTCCCCTACCAAAAATCGAAGAAAATTGCCCGAAAATGAAAGAAAGTGGAATTATTTTCCAAAGAGTTCCTTCCAAAATGTATGGGAACAAAAGTATGTAGATATTTCTCTTTGTGGGGCATGTTTATGAAAATATAATTAGAATTAAAGTTTAATCAAAAACGATTTGCCCCCACGTTTGATACTTGCAGTTTAGTTGGCCCCTAAACTAGCCTAAGAACTTGAGTATTGTGACTGTAGTTTTATCACATGTAAGCCCTTAGTAGGCCTATTAGTATTGTAGCACCTGGAAGGAATTCCTCTTGTGACTGTTGGGAGTTACAAGTACGGATAGGCCGGGGTATTTTTGTAGGGATGAATTTTATGTAAAAATGGCGGGTACTGCATAAGGAGCCTAACGTTAATGACTCCTATGGTTGGTGTTTTAAGTGTGGCCTGTACACCTTCCCAAACAGGGTTAGTTTATGATGTGAATTAAAGGTACTTTTCAAGATAACACATGTTTAGCTCATATGTGGCAAGTATATGTGAAGATATTCCACTTCAAAATTTCTTCTTAAAATGTCCATCTTTTTTGTTGCAACTAGGTTTGCCTACCATGTTGTTGAATATGACTTGTAGCCTAGAATTATATAATAGGCTTACTACAGTTCAGTAATTATTCAGATTGGGCAGCCCTAGAAAATATGTCCACGTGGGGATCGTTGACAAATGGATCTGGGATTCGGAGAAAAGGAGGGGAGGGGGGCGGAGCGACTCCGCTGGCTCCACGCTTGTCACTGGAATTTTTATTTTGAGAACGACCCATTGCTCTCCTCTCCCTACTTCAATTTGGCGAATATACTTACTGTTTTCTTTGTCTTGTAATTATGAGTGCGGAGCCGGTTGTACGGAGTATCTAAAGGCCATTTGTCGTCATTTTAATGTGAAGGCGTACATTTTATCCTAGCATATAGTAATTTGATCCAAGACGATTACTGATTTGCTCATCTGTGTAGGTGTAACCTGATCTATGTGGTATTCTACCAATCACATCACACGATTGAAAATAGATTTTCCTTCCGTAATGCACAATAATTGGCCTTTAAAGAGTTATGGGGTTTATGCGAATAAACCGGATGGGTCGGGGTGGGGTAAACTCAGCGGTCTTGCGATTCTGGCAAGGGAAAGGGCGGCGGGCAAAGGGCTATGCCATATTTGGAGGAGATGTCACTGACCGACCCCACCCCTTCCCACGTACACATGTTTTCTGGAACTGCCCGTTCCTACCAAGTTTACAAACAACTTCTGTATTCTGTCAAGTGATCATTTAATATTGCATTGTATGATGAAGTGAATGGTATATGAATACTGGACATATTATTTTGCAGCAAGATTGGGAAATTTCAATCAGGCCTAGCCCCATGTTATTTACGTTTCCATGATTACCTCACCGGTCAGCCTCAAATTCTTTTCTTCAAATTTTCCCTAATTTTTGCTCCCTAGGAGGAAAGTTTTTTAAATTTTTCAGGGAATGGATTTGCAAGAAGTTTCATTTGCAATTATTAAGAGTTTCATGGATGCAGGAGTTTTTAAGTAAGAATCAATATTCAACATAACTTTGAGGTTTTTCCTTATCTTATACCTTAGAAAAACTTTTGTTGCACATCCAAAAAAAAAAAAACTGGAGCTGACAATGAATACAATTTTAAAGTTTAAAACCTATCCCCAGTTATCACACACTGAAGTAAATATCACAACATATGATTTCTAGAATGGTATAATGTTTTATAATGTGGTACCCAATGTGTTTTTGCATTCTAAGGAAAATATTGCATTACAAAATGTGTTGACCAAATTATGAATAATTAATTACATTGAAAGAAAACTATAGCAAGAAAGAAATAGTTTCTTTGCAGCAAATCAATTTGCTTTTTTTCTCAATATATGAGCTTTTTTTTAAATGTGGTTTTCAATTTTATTCCATATTTCAAGGGAAGTGTACAGTGTTTTCCAACAAAGACATTTACATGTTTCAAGTAATCAATCATTCAAAAATTGTATTGCAGTTATATCCTATTTTTATTAACAATCGTACGGTAATTTTACACCACTCCAAGTCCTATTTAATCTCCTATGGGGTCTTTACACATTCTAACAAATTAAATTTCACCTAAGGCTAAGATGTTCTCCCTTTCCATATTTTGTTAATGATTTCTATCTTGTTAATGGAAAAATCCGGTCTGGCCTGATTTCACAAAATCTGGCAAATCCGCTTCCGGCCGGATCCAACCAATTGGATCCGGTGCATCCCTAGAATGTATGTTTGAAGCCCATAGATGCACGCACACAAGACGCACTAACATTGCACATTCAATTAACATGTTTATATTGTTTCTCAAAAACAAATGATGTAGCCGTCACTTTGTCACTTACCTTTCTATAACATCCTTAAGCGCGATAAATGACACCAAAGAGGTATTTACCTCCTCCCCCTTTTAAATGTTTGACGTTTTTCTGTTTTAACGTCATTTCAAGAATAAAAACAAACATAAAAACGGTCAACATTGAATGGGGAGGGGACGTGAGGGGAGGATGCTGAAGATAAACAGGCAGGGGTATACTGGCGGCGTCAATGAAATTATAGCAATGTTCTTAAAATTCTAAAATCTTATTAACAAATGAAAGACTAGGGATTAAAGAAGCAATAGCAAAAAATGCAGCATTTATGATTTTTAAATTCGCAATTATTTTTAAATTCGAAAATATTCACAATACAAAATTAAAGGCCATCTATCGTGATTAAAATGTGGCAGTGTACAATTTATTCCCAAACGATACTGATTGGCCTATCAATGTATGTGCACACTTTACCATTGTTTTTCGACCAATCAAAATACAGGATTTGAATTTCATTTACCCCGTACGTTAGAGACGGCAACTGGCCTTTAAGTTCATAAAGAGCATCCCATATTTTCACTTTGTGTTTCAACACATTGTTGAGTTTTGTCGAAGATTGTAGCATATACTGTCATAGGATATGTCTTTGCAAAACAGTATTGCCCTCTCACTTTTCTTCTGCAAACTTCAACTGGTATTAGTCAGTCCATGTAATTTGAAGGGGAAAAAAGTTACGCTATTTGTTCCTGTAACTCCCCGCGTCTTGTACATAGAGGTATATAAAAAAGATAAATGATACTTTAGGAATAAACGAGGAATGCTTCATTTAATACAGAGATATCCAACCGCATCAAATTGTATCTCTGTTCACTAGAAAAGTTGCACCTGGAAAGGTAAAATACTGAATATTCATTGACATTTTCCAAGTTCAACTTTTGCACTATTCACCAAGTCAGATACTCATGTAACAGTTACAGTTCTGTTAATGGCCTATCTCTGTCACTTTTTGAATTTTACATTGCAGTACATATGTGTTTTCATAGTACAGAGGTACAAGTGAGCAACTTCGCCTCACTGGAATACGATGTACAAAACTATTGGTAACAACACGAATTCACAGGCAGTGAATAAGCCTGTGGGAAAAACAGAAATATTTCCATCAGCTCGAAGCGATAAAAGTATACTAAAATATATTACAACATAATAATACATATTGAAACTAAAATATTGCATCATTCTTAATGCTAACTTTTGCACAAATTTAAGAACAACGCATTATAAAGAATAGAAAAAAAGCAACATTTGATCTATGATTAATTCCTTCATATTTAAAAACCCAGACTTTATAAACCATGTTACAGCAGTCTGGAAAAATTGTGATTGACTGGACCATATAAGAAAGCTGCAATTGAAAAAAAGTTGCAATGTAATAAAACCTGTGAGATGGAATATTGACGCTAAACCTAGAAACACATGAGGACACAAATTTACCTAACAACAAACTGACAAATTACCCGAATCATTAACCACTCTTTGAAAAAATAGTTTCAGCCATGTTACTTGACACAGTGACGAATCTTTAAATTCGAATTAAACACTTGGACTAGAAGCTTTGTTTAAATTAACATATTATCATAATTGCATCCAGACATCCGATATTTCACGAAAACTAAAAAATCGTTTAGAACATCTTGTCTGCATGTCATGCCAATATTGTGCCCCGACAGCTACGACATTGCTAATCGCAGCACCCTCACTCAATATGTCTTCAATTATGTACACGCTGTATCCACTTAAACCATTCCCGAAATAAATTCCGTACGTACAGTGTATGTATAATTGTACACGGTACGCATGGAGTGTGAGAGCAGTGATACGTAAATTTTCTGTGGCCTTGAGATGTTCGATTTTCTAACATGTGGAAAACCCGAACATCGCTGATGTAAGAGAGCGCGAATCTTTCATGTAGATTTCGTAGAAGGTCTACACATGATGGGCTTTCCATTCATACATTTTAACACAACCCATGGAATTCGTCATTTTCAGACATTAATTATGTCACCAGCTTGAGTAATGTGTAGCAATTGACTAAATGAGGCCAATTTTGGACTAAAGATCCTAAAATGATAAGTTACAATTTTCAACAAAATGTGCCGTTTTTCATCTTTTTAAAAGTGCACGCAAAAAATATGGATCTCTCGAAAATTGTTTAAAGAATACAATTTCGGAAATTCCGAAGTTCAATTTGTGTTGCAACAGGATGTAGACTACACAAGTTCAGCATAGAAACCTTTGGCCAACATTCTACTAGACAAAGTCGAGTTGAAAAAATTTAATAAAACGCAAAGCATTAAAGTAATGGAAATTTTGGGCCTAATATTAGACATAGACCCATAGGAAATATCTGCACAATATGCACAATATTAATATTTGTATATTTCAAACATTACATTTTCCGTTATGTGCATGCTATGCACAGCATGTATTGATATGCTAATGAACGTCATGATATACTTATTGTGCTATGGTACATATTATGCGTACGTGTATTGGCAATTCATACTAAAAACGCAGAGTGAATGGAAGTTTTAATCTGATGACACTAGAAAACGAGTATATCTTCTCGTTATATTTACGAGACAACAGAAAATGGAAAGGTGGGAATATTGACGGTTACAACGAACCAATGACAATTCAAATATGGTAATAATGTATTTCTAACAGCATAAGATGAAAAACCGAACCAAACGAAGGTTTTATGTATTATATAAACCTACTTGGTTCCTGTTTGCACTTCATCTAGAACTAGAAGACCGGTACGAAGCTTTTGGGAAGTAGATAAACACTCCTATGCGGGCTTTGTTGTTGAGACTTGCCCTTTATAACTGGCTGATCTGATAGATGCTGATTGCCACGAAACAACTGGCTAATCTATTATAATCCTTAATGGGTGGTAGACGGTAGAAATTCATGATGATTTGTGGCAATATCAATTATAAATCATACTTATTTCACCTCTGCAGTTGGGTTTTCAAATATGAAGCTAAGCTTTTTGTTTCATTGAAAAGTTGTTTTGAGTAGCCTAAAAAGAATCTAAATCAAGCTTTTATTCTTAGTTTTTCAAGAATAAAATATATTCCCGAAATAATCATACAATTATAGTAAATCTGAATCCCTTTTCGCTAAGATTTATTTCATTTGTTTATTCTGGATTTACTCGAATGACCATACCCAGGTAAGAGCGTATAAGTACTAATTAGATAGTATATATGGCTAATGACTTCACCATCTTTGGTACTATTCAGCTAGTAGGCAATGACCATTAAAAGTCTACATTTCTCATAAAAAAAAAATTAAACCCTACACATTGATTTGATTTACCTACGAGTTCCTTTGGGTCTCCCTGAACAGTAAGAGTCTCGATATACTTCCAGTAAGCCCTTGAACAACATAACTGCACATTGGTTTGCGCGCCTGTGTTTACTTGATTGCTGCTGGTATATTTAACGCCTACCATTATCAATTTTCATATCATCGACAAAATGTTTACATAAAGATGATTAACCGATTTATCTATGCATTCAGTAAACATAGCTTGTATTCAAAAACTAACCCTTGTACCGTTATACTTCACTCTCTGTAATACATATCTAAGTTAATTCGGTTTTGAAACCATTTAATGATCCATTGTAGCACGTAGTTTCCAGTCGATGTCATGAGCCCGAATCTTGAAGTGATAAGCCTTTTGTGTGGCTAGGTGCCAAACGCTTCACCCATATCCAATGAAATACATTGAATAAATACCTGCATTAAATCAATTATCATTCTCCAAGTAATTTCATAGATTTTCAAGCCTCCCATTATTTGACAGGAATAAATGTTAAAATCAGGGTAAGTACACTCTAAAAGAAATGGTCAAATCTCGACCACAACATGGTCAACTATGCACCAAACCAACTTTGGTCAAATTGAACAACAAATATGACCACAATATGCTCAAATTTGTCCATAATTATCATATTATACTTAATTTTGACCACGTTATGGTCGTTTAATTTTAACCAACATTGGTTCGGTGCACAGTTGACCATGTAGTGGTCAGATCTGACCATTCCTTTTGTAGAGTGTATGTGTTTTTTTCGAGAGAACAAAATATACGGAGATGAGGTATTGTTCTCTCTTTGTGCATGCGTCACATATATCATCTTCATGCCCAGACCCTACATACCATCCAATTGATACTACATGCTACTATGAAGTAGGCAAAATATATCATTCAAATTATTGGTAAGCGCGTGCAAAGTGATCAGATGCTAGTGAGTATATCGTTGCGATCCACACAAAACTCATTCCGTTTCATAACATATTGTGTCGAGGTGAAAATGCAGTTTATTATGTGATTATATCATCTACCGATTATTTCTTTAATAACAAAGCTCACGTATTGATTGGTGTGGGTTGCACAGCGTTTATTTTGGGTTTGTACTGGGATGATTGAAAATAGATTTTCCTTCCGTAATGCACAATAATTGGCCTTTAAAGAGTTATGGGGTTTATGCGAATAAACCGGATGGGTCAGGGTGGGGTAAACTCAGCGGTCTTGCGATTCTGGCAAGGGAAAGGGCGGCGGGCAAAGGGCTATGCCATATTTGGAGGAGATGTCACTGACCGACCCCACCCCTTCCCCCGTACACATGTTTTCTGGAACTGCCCGTTCCTACCAAGTTTACAAACAACTTCTGTATTCTGTCAAGTGATCATTTAATATTGCATTGTATGATGAAGTGAATGGTATATGAATACTGGATATATTATTTTGCAGCAAGATTGGGAAATTTCAATCAGGCCTAGCCCCATGTTATTTACGTTTCCATGATTACCTCACCGGTCAGCCTCAAATTCTTTTCTTCAAATTTTCCTAATTTTTGCTCCCTAGGAGGAAAGTTTTTAAATTTTTCAGGAATGGATTTGCAAGAAGTTTCATTTGCAATTATTAAGAGTTTCATGGATGCAGGAGTTTTTAAGTAAGAATCAATATTCAACATAACTTTGAGGTTTTTCCTTATCTTATACCTTAGAAAAACTTTTGTGGCACATCCAAAAAAAAAAAAAAAAAAATGGAGCTGACAATGAATACAATTTTAAAGTTTAAAACCTATCCCCAGTTATCACACACTGAAGTAAATATCACAACATATGATTTCTAGAATGGTATAATGTTTTATAATGTGGTACCCAATGTGTTTTTGCATTCTAAGGAAAATATTGCATTACAAAATGTGTTGACCAAATTATGAATAATTAATTACATTGAAAGAAAACTATAGCAAGAAAGAAATAGTTTCTTTGCAGCAAATCAATTTGCTTTTTTTCTCAATATATGAGCTTTTTTTAAATGTGGTTTTCAATTGTATTCCATATTTCAAGGAAGTGTACAGTGTTTTCCAACAAAGACATTTACATGTTTCAAGCAATCAATCATTCAAAAATTGTATTGCAGTTATATCCTATTTTTATTAACAATCGTACGGTAATTTTACACCACTCCAAGTCCTATTTAATCTCCTATGGGGTCTTTACACATTCTAACAAATTAAATTTCACCTAAGGCTAAGATGTTCTCCTTTCCATATTTTGTTAATGATTTCTATGTTGTTAATGGAAAAATCCGGTCTGGCCTGATTTCACAAAATCTGGCAAATCCGCTTCCGCCGGATCAACCAATTGGATCCGGTGCATCCCTAGAATGTATGTTTGAAGCCCACAGATGCACGCACACAAGACACACTAACATTGCACATTCAATTAACATGTTTATATTGTTTCTCAAAAACAAATGATGTAGCCGTCACATTGTCACTTACCTTTCTATAACATCCTTAAGCGCGATAAATGACACCAAAGAGGTATTTACCTCCTCCCCCTTTTAAATGTTTGACGTTTTTCTGTTTTAACGTCATTTCAAGAATAAAAACAAACATAAAAACGGTAAACATTGAATGGGGAGGGGACGGGAGGGGAGGATGCTGAAGATAAACAGGCAGGGGTATACTGGCGGCGTCAATGAAATTATAGCAATGTTCTTAAAATTCTAAAATCTTATTAACAAATGAAAGACTAGGGATTAAAGAAGCAATAGCAAAAAATGCAGCATTTATGATTTTTAAATTCGCAATTATTTTTAAATTCGAAAATATTCACAATACAAAATTAAAGGCCATCTATCGTGATTAAAATGTGGCAGTGTACAATTTATTCCCAAATGATACTGATTGGCCTATCAATGTATGTGCACACTTTACCATTGTTTTTCGACCAATCAAAATACAGGATTTGAATTTCATTTACCCCGTACGTTAGAGACGGCAACTGGCCTTTAAGTTCATAAAGAGCATCCCATATTTTCACTTTGTGTTTCAACACATTGTTGAGTTTTGTCGAAGATTGTAGCATATACTGTCATAGGATATGTCTTTGCAAAACAGTATTGCCCCCTCACTTTTCTTCTGCAAACTTCAACTGGTATTAGTCAGTCCATGTAATTTGAAGGGGAAAAAAGTTACGCTATATGTTCCTGTAACTCCCCGCGTCTTGTACATAGAGGTATATAAAAAAGATAAATGATACTTTAGGAATAAACGAGGAATGCTTCATTTAATACAGAGATATCCAACCGCATCAAATTGTATCTCTGTTCACTAGAAAAGTTGCACCTGGAAAGGTAAAATACTGAATATTCATTGACATTTTCCAAGTTCAACTTTTGCACTATTCACCAAGTCAGATACTCATGTAACAGTTACAGTTCTGTTAATGGCCTATCTCTGTCACTTTTTGAATTTTACATTGCAGTACATATGCGTTTTCATAGTACAGAGGTACAAGTGAGCAACTTCGCCTCACTGGAATACGATGTACAAAACTATTGGTAACAACACGAATTCACAGGCAGTGAATAAGCCTGTGGGAAAAACAGAAATATTTCCATCAGCTCGAAGCGATAAAAGTATACTAAAATATATTACAACATAATAATACATATTGAAACTAAAATATTGCATCATTCTTAATGCTAACTTTTGCACAAATTTAAGAACAACGCATTATAAAGAATAGAAAAAAAGCAACATTTGATCTATGATTAATTCCTTCATATTTAAAAACCCAGACTTTATAAACCATGTTACAGCAGTCTGGAAAAATTGTGATTGACTGGACCATATAAGAAAGCTGCAATTGAAAAAAAGTTGCAATGTAATAAAACCTATGAGATGGAATATTGACGCTAAACCTAGAAACACATGAGGACACAAATTTACCTAACAACAAACTGACAAATTACCCGAATCATTAACCACTCTTTGAAAAAATAGTTTCAGCCATGTTACTTGACACAGTGACGAATCTTTAAATTCGAATTAAACACTTGGACTAGAAGCTTTGTTTAAATTAACATATTATCATAATTGCATCCAGACATCCGATATTTCACGAAAACTAAAAAATCGTTTAGAACATCTTGTCTGCATGTCATGCCAATATTGTGCCCCGACAGCTACGACATTGCTAATCGCAGCACCCTCACTCAATATGTCTTCAATTATGTACACGCTGTATCCACTTAAACCATTCCCGAAATAAATTCCGTACGTACAGTGTATGTATAATTGTACACGGTACGCATGGAGTGTGAGAGCAGTGATACGTAAATTTTCTGTGGCCTTGAGATGTTCGATTTTCTAACATGTGGAAAACCCGAACATCGCTGATGTAAGAGAGCGCGAATCTTTCATGTAGATTTCGTAGAAGGTCTACACATGATGGGCTTTCCATTCATACATTTTAACACAACCCATGGAATTCGTCATTTTCAGACATTAATTATGTCACCAGCTTGAGTAATGTGTAGCAATTGACTAAATGAGGCCAATTTTGGACTAAAGATCCTAAAATGATAAGTTACAATTTTCAACAAAATGTGCCGTTTTTCATCTTTTTAAAAGTGCACGCAAAAATATGGATCTCTCGAAAATTGTTTAAAGAATACAATTTCGAAATTCCGAAGTTCAATTTGTGTTGCAACAGGATGTAGACTACACAAGTTCAGCATTGAAACCTTTGGCCAACATTCTACTAGACAAAGTCGAGTTGAAAAAATTTAATAAAACGCAAAGCATTAAAGTAATGGAAATTTTGGGCCTAATATTAGACATAGACCCATAGGAAATATCTGCACAATATGCACAATATGAATATTTGTATATTTCAAACATTACATTTTCCGTTATGTGCATGCTATGCACAGCATGTATTGATATGCTAATGAACGTCATGATATACTTATTGTGCTATGGTACATATTATGCGTACGTTTATTGGCAATTCATACTAAAAACGCAGAGTGAATGGAAGTTTTAATTTGATGACACTAGAAAACGAGTATATCTTCTCGGTATATTTACGAGACAACAGAAAATGGAAAGGTGGGAATATTGACGGTTACAACGAACCAATGACAATTCAAATATGGTAATAATGTATTTCTAACAGCATAAGATGAAAAACCGAACCAAACGAAGGTTTTATGTATTATATAAACCTACTTGGTTCCTGTTTGCACTTCATCTAGAACTAGAAGACCGGTACGAAGCTTTTGGGAAGTAGATAAACACTCCTATGCGGGCTTTGTTGTTGAGACTTGCCCTTTATAACTGGCTGATCTGATAGATGCTGATTGCCACGAAACAATTGGCTAATCTATTATAATCCTTAATGGGTGGTAGACGGTAGAAATTCATGATGATTTGTGGCAATATCAATTATAAATCATACTTATTTCACCTCTGCAGTTGGGTTTTCAAATATGAAGCTAAGCTTTTTTGTTTCATTGAAAAGTTGTTTTGAGTAGCCTAAAAGAATCTAAATCCAAGCTTTTATTCTTAGTTTTTCAAGAATAAAATATATTCCCGAAATAATCATACAATTATAGTAAATCTGAATCCCTTTTCGCTAAGATTTATTTCATTTGTTTATTCTGGATTTACTCGAATGACCATACCCAGGTAAGAGCGTATAAGTACTAATTAGATAGTATATATGGCTAATGACTTCACCATCTTTGGTACTATTCAGCTAGTAGGCAATGACCATTAAAAGTCTACATTTCTCATAAAAAAATCAAACCCTACACATTGATTTGATTTACCTACGAGTTCCTTTGGGTCTCCTGAACAGTAAGAGTCTCGATATACTTCCAGTAAGCCCTTGAACAACATAACTGCACATTGGTTTGCGCGCCTGTGTTTACTTGATTGCTGCTGGTATATTTAACGCCTACCATTATCAATTTTCATATCATCGACAAAATGTTTACATAAAGATGATTAACCGATTTATCTATGCATTCAGTAAACATAGCTTGTATTCAAAACTAACCCTTGTACCGTTATACTTCACTCTCTGTAATACATATCTAAGTTAATTCGGTTTTGAAACCATTTAATGATCCATTGTAGCACGTAGTTTCCAGTCGATGTCATGAGCCCGAATCTTGAAGTGATAAGCCTTTTGTGTGGCTAGGTGCCAAACGCTTCACCCATATCCAATGAAATACATTGAATAAATACCTGCATTAAATCAATTATCATTCTCCAAGTAATTTCATAGATTTTCAAGCCTCCCATTATTTGACAGGAATAAATGTTAAAATCAGGGTAAGTACACTCTAAAAGGAAATGGTCAAATCTCGACCACAACATGGTCAACTATGCACCAAACCAACTTTGGTCAAATTGAACAACAAATATGACCACAATATGCTCAAATTTGTCCATAATTATCATATTATACTTAATTTTGACCACGTTATGGTCCTTTAATTTTAACCAACATTGGTTCGGTGCACAGTTGACCATGTAGTGGTCAGATCTGACCATTCCTTTTGTAGAGTGTATGTGTTTTTTTCGAGAGAACAAAATATACGGAGATGAGGTATTGTTCTCTCTTTGTGCATGCGTCACATATATCATCTTCATGCCCAGACCCTACATACCATCAATTGATACTACATGATACTATGAAGTAGGCAAAATATATCATTCAAATTATTGGTAGCGCGTGCAAAGTGATCAGATGCTAGTGAGTATATCGTTGCGATCCACACAAAACTTATTCCGTTTCATAACATATTGTGTCGAGGTGAAAATGCAGTTTATTATGTGATTATATCATCTACCGATTATTTCTTTAATAACAAAGCTCACGTATTGATTGGTGTGGGTTGCACAGCGTTTATTTTGGGTTTGTACTGGGACGATTGAAAATAGATTTTCCTTCCGTAATGCACAATAATTGGCCTTTAAAGAGTTATGGGGTTTATGCGAATAAACCGGATGGGTCGGGATGGGGGTAAACTCAGCGGTCTTGCGATTCTGGCAAGGGAAAGGGCGGCGGGCAAAGGGCTATGCCATATTTGGAGGAGATGTCACTGACCGACCCCACCCCTTCCCCGTACATGTTTTCTGGAACTGCCCGTTCCTACCAAGTTTACAAACAACTTCTGTATTCTGTCAAGTGATCATTTAATATTGCATTGTATGATGAAGTGAATGGTATATGAATACTGGATATATTATTTTGCAGCAAGATTGGGAAATTTCAATCAGGCCTAGCCCCATGTTATTTACGTTTCCATGATTACCTCACCGGTCAGCCTCAAATTCTTTTCTTCAAATTTTCCTAATTTTTGCTCCCTAGGAGGAAAGTTTTTAAATTTTTCAGGGAATGGATTTGCAAGAAGTTTCATTTGCAATTATTAAGAGTTTCATGGATGCAGGAGTTTTTAAGTAAGAATCAATATTCAACATAACTTTGAGGTTTTTCCTTATCTTATACCTTAGAAAAACTTTTGTGGCACATCCAAAAAAAAAAAAAAAAAAAAAAACTGGAGCTGACAATGAATACAATTTTAAAGTTTAAAACCTATCCCCAGTTATCACACACTGAAGTAAATATCACAACATATGATTTCTAGAATGGTATAATGTTTTATAATGTGGTACCCAATGTGTTTTTGCATTCTAAGGAAAATATTGCATTACAAAATGTGTTGACCAAATTATGAATAATTAATTACATTGAAAGAAAACTATAGCAAGAAAGAAATAGTTTCTTTGCAGCAAATCAATTTGCTTTTTTCTCAATATATGAGCTTTTTTTTTTTAAATGTGGTTTTCAATTTTATTCCATATTTCAAGGGAAGTGTACAGTGTTTTCCAACAAAGACATTTACATGTTTCAAGCAATCAATCATTCAAAAATTGTATTGCAGTTATATCCTATTTTTATTAACAATCGTACGGTAATTTTACACCACTCCAAGTCCTATTTAATCTCCTATGGGGTCTTTACACATTCTAATAAATTAAATTTCACCTAAGGCTAAGATGTTCTCCCTTTCCATATTTTGTTAATGATTTCTATGTTGTTAATGGAAAAATCCGGTCTGGCCTGATTTCACAAAATCTGGCAAATCCGCTTCCGGCCGGATCCAACCAATTGGATCCGGTGCATCCCTAGAATGTATGTTTGAAGCCCATAGATGCACGCACACAAGACGCACTAACATTGCACATTCAATTAACATGTTTATATTGTTTCTCAAAAACAAATGATGTAGCCGTCACATTGTCACTTACCTTTCTATAACATCCTTAAGCGCGATAAATGACACCAAAGAGGTATTTACCTCCTCCCCCTTTTAAATGTTTGACGTTTTTCTGTTTTAACGTCATTTCAAGAATAAAAACAAACATAAAAACGGTCAACATTGAATGGGGAGGGGACGGGAGGGGAGGATGCTGAAGATAAACAGGCAGGGGTATACTGGCGGCGTCAATGAAATTATAGCAATGTTCTTAAATTCTAAAATCTTATTAACAAATGAAAGACTAGGGATTAAAGAAGCAATAGCAAAAAATGCAGCATTTATGATTTTTAAATTCGCAATTATTTTTAATTTCGAAAATATTCACAATACAAAATTAAAGGCCATCTATCGTGATTAAAATGTGGCAGTGTACAATTTATTCCCAAACGATACTGATTGGCCTATCAATGTATGTGCACACTTTACCATTGTTTTTCGACCAATCAAAATACAGGATTTGAATTTCATTTACCCCGTACGTTAGAGACGGCAACTGGCCTTTAAGTTCATAAAGAGCATCCCATATTTTCACTTTGTGTTTCAACACATTGTTGAGTTTTGTCGAAGATTGTAGCATATACTGTCATAGGATATGTCTTTGCAAAACAGTATTGCCCCCTCACTTTTCTTCTGCAAACTTCAACTGGTATTAGTCAGTCCATGTAATTTGAAGGGGAAAAAGTTACGCTATATGTTCCTGTAACTCCCGCGTCTTGTACATAGAGGTATATAAAAAGATAAATGATACTTTAGGAATAAACGAGGAATGCTTCATTTAATACAGAGATATCCAACCGCATCAAATTGTATCTCTGTTCACTAGAAAAGTTGCACCTGGAAAGGTAAAATACTGAATATTCATTGACATTTTCCAAGTTCAACTTTTGCACTATTCACCAAGTCAGATACTCATGTAACAGTTACAGTTCTGTTAATGGCCTATCTCTGTCACTTTTTGAATTTTACATTGCAGTACATATGCGTTTTCATAGTACAGAGGTACAAGTGAGCAACTTCGCCTCACTGGAATACGATGTACAAAACTATTGGTAACAACACGAATTCACAGGCAGTGAATAAGCCTGTGGGAAAAACAGAAATATTTCCATCAGCTCGAAGCGATAAAAGTATACTAAAATATATTACAACATAATAATACATATTGAAACTAAAATATTGCATCATTCTTAATGCTAACTTTTGCACAAATTTAAGAACAACGCATTATAAAGAATAGAAAAAAAGCAACATTTGATCTATGATTAATTCCTTCATATTTAAAAACCCAGACTTTATAAACCATGTTACAGCAGTCTGGAAAAATTGTGATTGACTGGACCATATAAGAAAGCTGCAATTGAAAAAAAGTTGCAATGTAATAAAACCTATGAGATGGAATATTGACGCTAAACCTAGAAACACATGAGGACACAAATTTACCTAACAACAAACTGACAAATTACCCGAATCATTAACCACTCTTTGAAAAAATAGTTTCAGCCATGTTACTTGACACAGTGACGAATCTTTAAATTCGAATTAAACACTTGGACTAGAAGCTTTGTTTAAATTAACATATTATCATAATTGCATCCAGACATCCGATATTTCACGAAAACTAAAAAATCGCTTAGAACATCTTGTCTGCATGTCATGCCAATATTGTGCCCCGACAGCTACGACATTGCTAATCGCAGCACCCTCACTCAATATGTCTTCAATTATGTACACGCTGTATCCACTTAAACCATTCCCGAAATAAATTCCGTACGTACAGTGTATGTATAATTGTACACGGTACGCATGGAGTGTGAGAGCAGTGATACGTAAATTTTCTGTGGCCTTGAGATGTTCGATTTTCTAACATGTGGAAAACCCGAACATCGCTGATGTAAGAGAGCGCGAATCTTTCATGTAGATTTCGTAGAAGGTCTACACATGATGGGCTTTCCATTCATACATTTTAACACAACCCATGGAATTCGTCATTTTCAGACATTAATTATGTCACCAGCTTGAGTAATGTGTAGCAATTGACTAAATGAGGCCAATTTTGGACTAAAGATCCTAAAATGATAAGTTACAATTTTCAACAAAATGTGCCGTTTTTCATCTTTTTAAAAGTGCACGCAAAAATATGGATCTCTCGAAAATTGTTTAAAGAATACAATTTCGGAAATTCCGAAGTTCAATTTGTGTTGCAACAGGATGTAGACTACACAAGTTCAGCATTGAAACCTTTGGCCAACATTCTACTAGACAAAGTCGAGTTGAAAAAATTTAATAAAACGCAAAGCATTAAAGTAATGGAAATTTTGGGCCTAATATTAGACATAGACCCATAGGAAATATCTGCACAATATGCACAATATGAATATTTGTATATTTCAAACATTACATTTTCCGTTATGTGCATGCTATGCACAGCATGTATTGATATGCTAATGAACGTCATGATATACTTATTGTGCTATGGTACATATTATGCGTACGTTTATTGGCAATTCATACTAAAAACGCAGAGTGAATGGAAGTTTTAATTTGATGACACTAGAAAACGAGTATATCTTCTCGGTATATTTACGAGACAACAGAAAATGGAAAGGTGGGAATATTGACGGTTACAACGAACCAATGACAATTCAAATATGGTAATAATGTATTTCTAACAGCATAAGATGAAAAACCGAACCAAACGAAGGTTTTATGTATTATATAAACCTACTTGGTTCCTGTTTGCACTTCATCTAGAACTAGAAGACCGGTACGAAGCTTTTGGGAAGTAGATAAACACTCCTATGCGGGCTTTGTTGTTGAGACTTGCCCTTTATAACTGGCTGATCTGATAGATGCTGATTGCCACGAAACAATTGGCTAATCTATTATAATCCTTAATGGGTGGTAGACGGTAGAAATTCATGATGATTTGTGGCAATATCAATTATAAATCATACTTATTTCACCTCTGCAGTTGGGTTTTCAAATATGAAGCTAAGCTTTTTGTTTCATTGAAAAGTTGTTTTGAGTAGCCTAAAAAGAATCTAAATCCAAGCTTTTATTCTTAGTTTTTCAAGAATAAAATATATTCCCGAAATAATCATACAATTATAGTAAATCTGAATCCCTTTTCGCTAAGATTTATTTCATTTGTTTATTCTGGATTTACTCGAATGACCATACCCAGGTAAGAGCGTATAAGTACTAATTAGATAGTATATATGGCTAATGACTTCACCATCTTTGGTACTATTCAGCTAGTAGGCAATGACCATTAAAAGTCTACATTTCTCATAAAAAAAAATCAAACCCTACACATTGATTTGATTTACCTACGAGTTCCTTTGGGTCTCCCTGAACAGTAAGAGTCTCGATATACTTCCAGTAAGCCCTTGAACAACATAACTGCACATTGGTTTGCGCGCCTGTGTTTACTTGATTGCTGCTGGTATATTTAACGCCTACCATTATCAATTTTCATATCATCGACAAAATGTTTACATAAAGATGATTAACCGATTTATCTATGCATTCAGTAAACATAGCTTGTATTCAAAAACTAACCCTTGTACCGTTATACTTCACTCTCTGTAATACATATCTAAGTTAATTCGGTTTTGAAACCATTTAATGATCCATTGTAGCACGTAGTTTCCAGTCGATGTCATGAGCCCGAATCTTGAAGTGATAAGCCTTTTGTGTGGCTAGGTGCCAAACGCTTCACCCATATCCAATGAAATACATTGAATAAATACCTGCATTAAATCAATTATCATTCTCCAAGTAATTTCATAGATTTTCAAGCCTCCCATTATTTGACAGGAATAAATGTTAAAATCAGGGTAAGTACACTCTAAAAAGGAAATGGTCAAATCTCGACCACAACATGGTCAACTATGCACCAAACCAACTTTGGTCAAATTGAACAACAAATATGACCACAATATGCTCAAATTTGTCCATAATTATCATATTATACTTAATTTTGACCACGTTATGGTCGTTTAATTTTAACCAACATTGGTTCGGTGCACAGTTGACCATGTAGTGGTCAGATCTGACCATTCCTTTTGTAGAGTGTATGTGTTTTTTTCGAGAGAACAAAATATACGGAGATGAGGTATTGTTCTCTCTTTGTGCATGCGTCACATATATCATCTTCATGCCCAGACCCTACATACCATCCAATTGATACTACATGCTACTATGAAGTAGGCAAAATATATCATTCAAATTATTGGTAAGCGCGTGCAAAGTGATCAGATGCTAGTGAGTATATCGTTGCGATCCACACAAAACTCATTCCGTTTCATAACATATTGTGTCGAGGTGAAAATGCAGTTTATTATGTGATTATATCATCTACCGATTATTTCTTTAATAACAAAGCTCACGTATTGATTGGTGTGGGTTGCACAGCGTTTATTTTGGGTTTGTACTGGGATGATTGAAAATAGATTTTCCTTCCGTAATGCACAATAATTGGCCTTTAAAGAGTTATGGGGTTTATGCGAATAAACCGGATGGGTCGGGGTGGGGTAAACTCAGCGGTCTTGCGATTCTGGCAAGGGAAAGGGCGGCGGGCAAAGGGCTATGCCATATTTGGAGGAGATGTCACTGACCGACCCCACCCCTTCCCCCGTACACATGTTTTCTGGAACTGCCCGTTCCTACCAAGTTTACAAACAACTTCTGTATTCTGTCAAGTGATCATTTAATATTGCATTGTATGATGAAGTGAATGGTATATGAATACTGGATATATTATTTTGCAGCAAGATTGGGAAATTTCAATCAGGCCTAGCCCCATGTTATTTACGTTTCCATGATTACCTCACCGGTCAGCCTCAAATTCTTTTCTTCAAATTTTCCCTAATTTTTGCTCCCTAGGAGGAAAGTTTTTAAATTTTTTCAGGGAATGGATTTGCAAGAAGTTTCATTTGCAATTATTAAGAGTTTCATGGATGCAGGAGTTTTTAAGTAAGAATCAATATTCAACATAACTTTGAGGTTTTTCCTTATCTTATACCTTAGAAAAACTTTTGTGGCACATCCAAAAAAAAAAAAACTGGAGCTGACAATGAATACAATTTTAAAGTTTAAAACCTATCCCCAGTTATCACACACTGAAGTAAATATCACAACATATGATTTCTAGAATGGTATAATGTTTTATAATGTGGTACCCAATGTGTTTTTGCATTCTAAGGAAAATATTGCATTACAAAATGTGTTGACCAAATTATGAATAATTAATTACATTGAAAGAAAACTATAGCAAGAAAGAAATAGTTTCTTTGCAGCAAATCAATTTGCTTTTTTTCTCAATATATGAGCTTTTTTTTTAAATGTGGTTTTCAATTGTATTCCATATTTCAAGGGAAGTGTACAGTGTTTTCCAACAAAGACATTTACATGTTTCAAGCAATCAATCATTCAAAAATTGTATTGCAGTTATATCCTATTTTTATTAACAATCGTACGGTAATTTTACACCACTCCAAGTCCTATTTAATCTCCTATGGGGTCTTTACACATTCTAACAAATTAAATTTCACCTAAGGCTAAGATGTTCTCCCTTTCCATATTTTGTTAATGATTTCTATGTTGTTAATGGAAAAATCCGGTCTGGCCTGATTTCACAAAATCTGGCAAATCCGCTTCCGGCCGGATCCAACCAATTGGATCCGGTGCATCCCTAGAATGTATGTTTGAAGCCCACAGATGCACGCACACAAGACACACTAACATTGCACATTCAATTAACATGTTTATATTGTTTCTCAAAAACAAATGATGTAGCCGTCACATTGTCACTTACCTTTCTATAACATCCTTAAGCGCGATAAATGACACCAAAGAGGTATTTACCTCCTCCCCCTTTTAAATGTTTGACGTTTTTCTGTTTTAACGTCATTTCAAGAATAAAAACAAACATAAAAACGGTCAACATTGAATGGGGAGGGGACGGGAGGGGAGGATGCTGAAGATAAACAGGCAGGGGTATACTGGCGGCGTCAATGAAATTATAGCAATGTTCTTAAAATTCTAAAATCTTATTAACAAATGAAAGACTAGGGATTAAAGAAGCAATAGCAAAAAATGCAGCATTTATGATTTTTAAATTCGCAATTATTTTTAAATTCGAAAATATTCACAATACAAAATTAAAGGCCATCTATCGTGATTAAAATGTGGCAGTGTACAATTTATTCCCAAATGATACTGATTGGCCTATCAATGTATGTGCACACTTTACCATTGTTTTTCGACCAATCAAAATACAGGATTTGAATTTCATTTACCCCGTACGTTAGAGACGGCAACTGGCCTTTAAGTTCATAAAGAGCATCCCATATTTTCACTTTGTGTTTCAACACATTGTTGAGTTTTGTCGAAGATTGTAGCATATACTGTCATAGGATATGTCTTTGCAAAAGAGTATTGCCCCTCACTTTTCTTCTGCAAACTTCAACTGGTATTAGTCAGTCCATGTAATTTGAAGGGGAAAAAGTTACGCTATATGTTCCTGTAACTCCCGCGTCTTGTACATAGAGGTATATAAAAAGATAAATGATACTTTAGAAATAAACGAGGAATGCTTCATTTAATACAGAGATATCCAACCGCATCAAATTGTATCTCTGTTCACTAGAAAAAGTTGCACCTGGAAAGGTAAAATACTGAATATTCATTGACATTTTCCAAGTTCAACTTTTGCACTATTCACCAAGTCAGATACTCATGTAACAGTTACAGTTCTGTTAATGGCCTATCTCTGTCACTTTTTGAATTTTACATTGCAGTACATATGCGTTTTCATAGTACAGAGGTACAAGTGAGCAACTTCGCCTCACTGGAATACGATGTACAAAACTATTGGTAACAACACGAATTCACAGGCAGTGAATAAGCCTGTGGAAAAACAGAAATATTTCCATCAGCTCGAAGCGATAAAAGTATACTAAAATATATTACAACATAATAATACATATTGAAACTAAAATATTGCATCATTCTTAATGCTAACTTTTGCACAAATTTAAGAACAACGCATTATAAAGAATAGAAAAAGCAACATTTGATCTATGATTAATTCCTTCATATTTAAAACCCAGACTTTATAAACCATGTTACAGCAGTCTGGAAAAATTGTGATTGACTGGACCATATAAGAAAGCTGCAATTGAAAAAAAGTTGCAATGTAATAAAACCTATGAGATGGAATATTGACGCTAAACCTAGAAACACATGAGGACACAAATTTACCTAACAACAAACTGACAAATTACCCGAATCATTAACCACTCTTTGAAAAAATAGTTTCAGCCATGTTACTTGACACAGTGACGAATCTTTAAATTCGAATTAAACACTTGGACTAGAAGCTTTGTTTAAATTAACATATTATCATAATTGCATCCAGACATCCGATATTTCACGAAAACTAAAAAATCGTTTAGAACATCTTGTCTGCATGTCATGCCAATATTGTGCCCCGACAGCTACGACATTGCTAATCGCAGCACCCTCACTCAATATGTCTTCAATTATGTACACGCTGTATCCACTTAAACCATTCCCGAAATAAATTCCGTACGTACAGTGTATGTATAATTGTACACGGTACGCATGGAGTGTGAGAGCAGTGATACGTAAATTTTCTGTGGCCTTGAGATGTTCGATTTTCTAACATGTGGAAAACCCGAACATCGCTGATGTAAGAGAGCGCGAATCTTTCATGTAGATTTCGTAGAAGGTCTACACATGATGGGCTTTCCATTCATACATTTTAACACAACCCATGGAATTCGTCATTTTCAGACATTAATTATGTCACCAGCTTGAGTAATGTGTAGCAATTGACTAAATGAGGCCAATTTTGGACTAAAGATCCTAAAATGATAAGTTACAATTTTCAACAAAATGTGCCGTTTTCATCTTTTTAAAAGTGCACGCAAAAATATGGATCTCTCGAAAATTGTTTAAAGAATACAATTTCGGAAATTCCGAAGTTCAATTTGTGTTGCAACAGGATGTAGACTACACAAGTTCAGCATTGAAACCTTTGGCCAACATTCTACTAGACAAAGTCGAGTTGAAAAAATTTAATAAAACGCAAAGCATTAAAGTAATGGAAATTTTGGGCCTAATATTAGACATAGACCCATAGGAAATATCTGCACAATATGCACAATATGAATATTTGTATATTTCAAACATTACATTTTCCGTTATGTGCATGCTATGCACAGCATGTATTGATATGCTAATGAACGTCATGATATACTTATTGTGCTATGGTACATATTATGCGTACGTTTATTGGCAATTCATACTAAAAACGCAGAGTGAATGGAAGTTTTAATTTGATGACACTAGAAAACGAGTATATCTTCTCGGTATATTTACGAGACAACAGAAAATGGAAAGGTGGGAATATTGACGGTTACAACGAACCAATGACAATTCAAATATGGTAATAATGTATTTCTAACAGCATAAGATGAAAAACCGAACCAAACGAAGGTTTTATGTATTATATAAACCTACTTGGTTCCTGTTTGCACTTCATCTAGAACTAGAAGACCGGTACGAAGCTTTTGGGAAGTAGATAAACACTCCTATGCGGGCTTTGTTGTTGAGACTTGCCCTTTATAACTGGCTGATCTGATAGATGCTGATTGCCACGAAACAATTGGCTAATCTATTATAATCCTTAATGGGTGGTAGACGGTAGAAATTCATGATGATTTGTGGCAATATCAATTATAAATCATACTTATTTCACCTCTGCAGTTGGGTTTTCAAATATGAAGCTAAGCTTTTTTGTTTCATTGAAAAGTTGTTTTGAGTAGCCTAAAAAGAATCTAAATCCAAGCTTTTATTCTTAGTTTTTCAAGAATAAAATATATTCCCGAAATAATCATACAATTATAGTAAATCTGAATCCCTTTTCGCTAAGATTTATTTCATTTGTTTATTCTGGATTTACTCGAATGACCATACCCAGGTAAGAGCGTATAAGTACTAATTAGATAGTATATATGGCTAATGACTTCACCATCTTTGGTACTATTCAGCTAGTAGGCAATGACCATTAAAAGTCTACATTTCTAAAAAAAAAATTAAACCCTACACATTGATTTGATTTACCTACGAGTTCCTTTGGGTCTCCTGAACAGTAAGAGTCTCGATATACTTCCAGTAAGCCCTTGAACAACATAACTGCACATTGGTTTGCGCGCCTGTGTTTACTTGATTGCTGCTGGTATATTTAACGCCTACCATTATCAATTTTCATATCATCGACAAAATGTTTACATAAAGATGATTAACCGATTTATCTATGCATTCAGTAAACATAGCTTGTATTCAAAAACTAACCCTTGTACCGTTATACTTCACTCTCTGTAATAAATATCCAAGTTGATTCGGTTTTGAAACCATTTAATGATCCATTGTAGTACGTAGTTTCCAGTCGATGTCATGAGCCCGAATCTTGAAGAGATAAGCCTTTTGTGTGGCTAGGTGCCAAACGTTTCACCCATATCCAATGAAATACTTTGAATAAATACCTGCATTAAATCAATTATCATTCTCCAAGTAATTTCATAGATTTTCAAGCATCCCATTATTTGATAGGAATAAATGTTAAAATCAGGGTAAGTACACTCTAAAAAAGAAATGGTCAAATCTTGACCACAACATGGTCAACTATGCACCAAACCAACTTTGGTCAAATTGAACAACAAATATGACCACAATATGCTCAAATTTGTCCATAATTATCATATTATAGCTAATTTTGACCACGTTATGGTCGTTTAATTTTAACCAACATTGGTTCGGTGCACAGTTGACCATGTAGTGGTCAAATCTGACCATTCCTTTTATAGAGTGTATGTTGTTTTTTTTTCGAGAGAAAAAAATATACGGAGATGAGGTATTGTTCTCTCTTTGTGCATGCGTCACATATATCATCCTCATGCTAAGACCCTACATACCATCCAATTGATACTACATGATACTATGAAGTAGGCAAAATATATCATTCAAATTATTGGTTAGCGCGTGCAAAGTGATTAGATGCTAGTGAGTATATCGTTATGATCCACACAAAACTTATTCCGTTTCATAACATATTGTGTCGAGGTGAAAATGCAGTTTATTATGTGGTTATGTCATCTACCGATTATTTCTTTAATAACGAAGTTCACGTATTGCTTGGTGTGGGTTGCACAGTGTTTATTTTGGGTTTGTACTGGGATGGTCAATTGATTTGAGTGAATCAAGTGACATCACACCAACCGCATGCACCATCAGGATCATTCCTGTGTATTATATACTGTATGCACCTACCACCACCAGCAACAAAAAAATACGAGTATATTGTTGCATTCAGCACAGTCCTTCCATTCACCAATACAACCCAAAGTTCAATCTCGTGGACAAAGTTGATTGCGGTGAAGTGGTGCACTATATCGCACGTATTGCTTGTATTGATGACATCATTGCTGTTGTAGATCTTAGAGGGTAAGGCCAAGTGGGTTACTTACCCCGTCTGATAAAGTAACTGGATTGATGCCGAGAAGTATAATATGACGTGGTGTAAGTTGGTTGGCTGTTTGGGCGATGGAAGACTTAATGCACATTTTGCAAATGCATGGTGTGTAGAAAGGTATAAAAACTAATAAAAATCAAAACTTCCCCACCCCCCCCCCCCCCCTACCTCTCCTTTCTCACCTCCAACGACGTCAGTGGACGGACGGTCAGCCTTCATGATTTCATAATCGTTTTTGAGAATGCAAAACATGACATTAAAAAATATAACAATTAAAACACATGAAATTAATGTCTTCTTACAATAATTATATTTGTGACCTTATATATGTTTAGACAGAATCGGAACGTCAATGACTCATAGGCATGAGGTTGTAGGCATATTGATATACTATGAGTATTACCAAAGTTCAGAAATACTCGTCATTCAATTAATCAAAGCATTGATTTCATATATTGCTTTTTGGCATTAATAGTTACTTATCAGTACTTCTCTATGTTTATCAGTCCAGTCCACGCCTCGAATCAGAAGATCTCTCAATTAGGAGATCGAAAACTGCGCAGTAAATAAAATTTAGACTGATTTCAAAAATACAGGCGTTAAGTAATAGCATACAATGTATCTTTATATTGTGTTTTAAGTAGTGAATAGATTGTATATATGGATACATTAAAACACTAATCAAATAAGTGTTTGATGGATATTACACAAATTATATTTTCTATTTAAATTATGAGGCTTTGCTATTGACAATTAATTCAAAACTCTTCTATGTGGAGACTACCAAAAATGTTTTTCTTATTTAAAAAAACAAAAACCTGGTGAAAGAGAAATTTGCACTCGTAAAAATTGAAGAGAATATTTTTAAGTTTCGAAAAAAAAAAACAGCAATCAGGTTTGAAAAACTTACACCTGCATTTACCCTTTTTTGTCAAAAACTAATGCTTACTGATATGCTGATATAGACAGACTCAAATTTGGGAGGCCACTAATGGGTAATAGTTGCGAAACATTTTCCAATCGCGAAATACATATATATTAACATCAAATATATAATGCAAGAAATGTCAGAACGCATCACTAAAATAATAACACAATTGTTTGAGGTTGTCTATTACCGCACTCTAAAAAAAGGATTGGTCAACTTGGTCAACTCTGCACCAAACCAACTTTGGTCAAATCGAACAACAAATTTGACCACAATATGGTCAAATGTGTCCATAATTATCATATTATGTTTAATTTTGACCAACATTGGTTTAGTGCAAAGTTCATTATGTAATGGTCTAATCTGACCTTTTTTTTGTGCGGTATCCTTTAAGAATAGATAGATTAAGCATGGCTTATTTGTAATACATTTGTAAACAAATGACATGTTTTGAAGGTAAAAGTTCACAACCTGATAACTGTAAAGAAATGCAATTGGTAACTATTCTTAGGTGAATGGGGTTGATGATGAGGAGAAACAACATCACCAGCTCACTATAGACATAACTATTGTTTAATCATCTGTCTAGTACTGGAAACGTCCTCTTGTGTTGATAAGACTATTAAGAGGATTTAGTTTCTTTTTTTAACGAAAAGGACAGTAATTGCTGATTTTAATGTCTCTCTTTATATAGAAGTCACGAATATGTCAATATGTCTTAGGGAGCTTGATATATTTTTAAGCATAATTTCACCCAGCGTGGTGAAAGTATTTGTGTGTAACTATCGTTGTTGGTAATTACGTAGGCTGATGATAAAATTAATTGCATTCCTGTGAAACAATGGCAGCCTTTGAGTGAGAAATTGAGCTTTTTTGTGGTTAATATAAAACCGATATACAATGTGCAAAAAATAAGTAAACAAGTGATCCTATACTTGAAAATCACTTTTCATATTCACAGTTTGCTGACGTAGTATATTACTCTTGATTGCAATGAATTTGTATGTGATGTGGCAGAAGTTGCGGCGGTTTTAATGATTTGATATAATATGAAAAAAATGAATATGTCTGGTTGCATATCAAAGTGACAGGGAGAATGTAACCCATATTAATTGATAATTAGTATTTATCTACACGTATGGACTAATACATGTAATTTATGTCTACGTAGACTCTCGGTGTGTTTGAGATCAGATACAACTGTAGCCAGCACATACTCAGTTATATATCTCTCCACCGACCCATACTGAGAACTCTGATGGAATCCTTATTGCAGATTCTTCCGTTTATAGAACAGAAGCTTACTAACAAATCATTGTTCTTAGAGAGAGAAGATAAGGTACAACAATGCATGGGAATAATGAACACAGTTTGGATTTAGGGGGAGCTACTTTAGCAAGGATCAATAATAAGCCATCTTGCATTCAAAACAATTCATTTTTCATTAACTCCAAAAAATGGGTCAACACCTGGTATGGTGTCTGGTTAAAGGAATATTTCAATGGACTTTCATTTTAATAATAACTAATTTGATAGGTGATAATAAAGAAACAGATTAGTGAAAAACAATCTTATTCCTACAAAAAGCTATTGAATTTTAAAACCTTATTTTTCTGCGTAAAAGAGATTGTTGGTCTGAGTCTAAGTCATCATGATGTCATCACACCTCATCTGTACCATATTCTTCATGTATTTGTTTGAAAAGTAATTTCGTATTTTCTAAATATATGGGAACATTTTTCTTCAAAATTTATTCAAAATAGTGTAGAAAAAAATGTATAATAATGTTTTCTAATTTATTCTTACTTACTTACTTTCTATGTGCTTATATGGCGCAGAATCCAAAGGTTCTCTGCACTTTGCAGACAAAAATAGAAACTCCATACACAAATAAACCAACAATAAGGTCAAAGCATGAAAATAAAAGAGATAAGCATAAGGCTGTTACTATACATGCTGGAAGTGTTTTCGAAAAAAAGAGTTTTCCGGTGTGTTTTGAACACATAAATGAAGGAACTGTTTCTGATTTTAAACGGTAATGCATTCCGCAGCGGTAAGCCGGCATGGCATAAAGCTTGGTTTCCTACATGTACTTTCTTTTTTGAAGGGAAACTAACTGGTGTGAGTTTGTTAGTTCAGGATCTTAAAGGTCGATTGGGATGATAATTTGTGAATATGTCCTGATGATAAGATGGTGTAAGTTTGTGAAAACTTTTGAAGATATATGTCAGAAGGCGAAAATTGCACTCTAAGATGACAAGGTAACCAATGCAAATCAGCAAGTATTGATGAAATGTGATCAACATAAGTGCGCCTTGCAACAACCTGTGCTGCTTTTTGGCTGAAGACGTTTTATTTGTGTTTGAGAGATTCCTAGAAAATGCGAACAGCATTAATCAAGTCTTAATGTAGCAAGGCATTGGATAAATGTCTTGCAAGCCTGAGTAGATAAAAACTGGCGAGCTTTGTTGATGGTTCGAAGATGAAAATGGCTGGTCCTGATTAACCTTGATTCTCTTGTAACTTATATTTGAATTATGAATAAATGGCGATTATTTCCAAATACATACAAAAAGATTAGTACAGGAACTGACGTGATGACATCATAATGATGACTTAGAATCAGTACAAAAGGCATTTTCCTAAAATCTTTAAACTTCAATAACTTCATCTAGTAATGAGATATCAACATGAATTTCCATGGGAATATTTGTTTAAACCAAACAACGTAATCATCGAAAATGAAGGATAGTGGATAATTCTATTCAAGTACATGATACTTTTTTCCAGGACGTCAGGAAGTGTCGGGTTTCAGTACAACATATACTTACATGTCATACAATCACTACCTCAAAACCCGACAGATACCACGAATAAGAGAGTGACTCATATTAATGTTAAGAATACGTGCATCAGGGGCAAACACGATGGATTTGTTGGTCATATATTTCTCATCAGTTTTGACAGATATTCTCTTTCCTAAATCTAAATAATGTAGGGCCGTCATCTTTTATACAACCGAGTGCTTTGCATACCAGATGATTAGGCGTTAGTCAGGCCCAATGCCAGGGATACCATCAAATAAATCATTATCATCAAAGGTGTGCATTGATTTATCAATGAGGTTCAAAGCTCATTTCCTCTTTTCGCTATCGTTTTTACGCAAGTGAGTACAAACTTCGCAAATAATTTATTAATGTACACTCGATCTCAAGCTTTTGACACGAACCTGTCCATTGTCTATATTAATTGTTAAGAAAACGCAACCTACATGACTAATGTTTTCCAAAATAAACGACTTATTCAAAACATGATTGTTGTAAGAGTTCAATGTAGCGTGTGTCACAGGTTGGAGATCGGCAACCGACAGCAAGACAGGGTTAAATAATCTCTCAGCGAGACTACAATACCAAAAACAACTCTGAAAAGATCATACTATTTGCAAGTGTTTAATTCCTTACTTGCTTTGTCAACATAATAGACGAATAACATACATACATGAAATATACAAGAACATATGATAAACCAATTGTCTTACCAATTCCTACGTCAGGTGTCCTGTGTCTTTAAGGACTACAATTGTATCCAACACTTGATGGTTGAAAATTTCCTATCGCTACTAATGGTTCGATCTTTGTAGCGTCTTAAGGATTCGCTCGCGAAGTAATGAACTTATCGGCTTCTCTTGCAACTTCGAAGAGCTACGGATAATACTAGTATGTATACTGCCTCGCTAGGTTAAATTTAGATGCAATCTTTTGTCAGCTTGCGCTGCGTAAATCCCTCGTGAAACCGGGTTAACCAAAACTGGTGCCGTACCGCAGAAAGCCCTTAAGGGAAATGTAAAACAAGTTGTCTACTACAGGTTTCATATATTAAAGACACCAGAATAGCTTATACGGTTTTAGGCGTTTTTGCTTAAGATAAAACAATAACATCAACATTTCTCAAACTAGTTCTGTGCTGACACAAAAATCCTAAATGGATATATAAGTAGACTCCGCCTTTTCTTTTATAATCAGAAACACCCCTAAAACAAAACCACGTACTTAACGTGCAACTCATTCACACCCATTTCAATACATTCTTCACGGTAAACAGGTAAATACGCATAATTAGCTCATAATTTTAATTGCATAGAATTCTGGTTATGAACTTGTTCTTGTGATAACATAATTAGTCCCCTTACCGAGAACTTACTTGCTTCTCGGGATAAACCTAGCTCATTTTAAACCTCTGTGATTTCTGAAGAGTTATTGACAATATCTTAACATCATAACTTTACATTCCAGGAGAGTAGCTCACAAACCACTACAAACCCTCTCACTTTACCATTGGACGCATTCATGGCGTCGCGCGTTATACTCGAATTTTATTCCCACTCCCCTCTCCCCTCCCAGTTTGGTGACCTAAAATATAGTCATGCAATCTAGGTATACATACCTATATTCTCAAGTTTCCGATATATGAGAAATCATCAATTTACCTCCTGACGTCATTCTCTCTAACCATCTTTCTAGCTAAATCTTATCATGCAAAACCTCATATCTAAATTATACAAAAGTTACTCACGGAATAATGAAAACAAAATGTTTTTCATGCTATGCCTAAGCGTTGAATCTTAGGTGCCACCTCGACTATCAACGTCGAAAAATTACTCTTGTGGAGTTATATACGTCCTCAACAACGAAATTACAGAATACTCAAAAGTTACTCAATTTCAGTCCTCAATGAAAGAAACGACAAACTTTATGTCCTCAATGGCATTATACTAATGTGCCTTAATGACATGAATTGGTTGGCAAAAATCGGCGCTACCTCACAACACACCCTTCTTGGTTGCAAGATGTTAAGCAACTGCCTAACCTGAACAATTTGCTTGAGTTCGAACTACAACCCGAGAAATCCCTAACGTAACAAATATTTTGCTTAACAGAACGAAGGTATGTAGACTATGCTGAATTTGAGGCTACACATTTCTATCCTATCACGGACTAAGTTATTTTTGTACCTCATTCGTGACAACGTGTCGAGATGTATTAATTCTTATTATCTACTTATTAACAATATTTGTGCACGGGCTAACATTATACAGGTTAGTGATAAACAGTGCCGACAGGTTGCACATTTCATTTCACAGTCAACAAAAGCTTAATGACGATAACAGCTCATCGAGGCAAGCCCATCTGGCTCCTCTGTATGGTCTCTCGCTCCTGCATGTTGAGAACGAAAACGTGAAGAGCCCAAGGGATCGGAAACTGCATATTTCTTCAGCCAGCATTTATTGTTTTTTGGACATTAACACGGCGAAAAGTATTAGCACCTAAACCTATTTAGTTTATTGGGACGATGGTATCCTCTTAGCCCAACCGATATCTGTTTTGAAGAATCTTGTAAATCAGTTGACATTGAAATTGGTAAATTATTAAACGCCGAGGAAACACAGAGGAAAATATGTATGAAATATATAACTAAAGAAAACTTTATTGGAGTATTGTATCTATTTTACTAAACCTATGTAGAATTTGCTTGTATATGTGTAAAAAATAACCACGGTTCCATTATAATAAGCGTATCGAAACACACAACAGTCAATCATAAATGCCATCATAAAGGATATTACTTAGACATGTATATGTGCACGCTGGCACGAAGACTTGATTGGAATACTTTGCTTCAGCTTCCAACATTGCACATGTGTGAAACCAACAAACTGCAAGAACTTTCTTAACACTGTAACAAGAGTTTCTCTCAATTCAAATGATTATAAAGTCCCCAAACACACATTTGTCTACAAAATTATCAAAACATCATCAAAAATGGTAAGTGTCTTTCTAGCAATCCAAAAATTAAAATGCATCAAACAATCTCTTTTTTACTATCATATCTGTGATTACGTAGCTGCGTATGATTTAACTATGGGCAGAAATGTAACTACTGAGAAATACTTAAGAAAAATCAAATATGTAATAAAAACAATATTAGTTTTTTCCTTGAAATAATCTTTCAGTACATTTGGACTTCCATTTCTAACTTCTAAACTTATCATTGTCAGATTGTTATTATTTGGAAACTTCACATGTTGTATTCTATGACTCCATGTATTACCCATGTATACGTCACATCAAATAAGTGTAAAAGATACACCTTGATTGTGGTGTGTGTACCTTTCTAACATGTTACGTTGATTTCAGAGAGTAGGCACAAGAAGTGCAATAACATCCATGGAATTCAAATATTGTCCAAATTCCCAACTTCATGATTTTCATTCATGAAAACGACAATGAAGTCATATTTGTATCTACCTATGTTTACGGGAGTACCATTGTAACTACTGTGTGTTGTAGTATGATATTTAATGTGTTGACCTTCTCTGTTATAATATTCCAACCGCCAGATTTCATTACATGTTACATTATGCAGATGATCTTGAACCCAAAGAACCAGCCAATAGGCACCATTCCACAGTATACTTCTTGGCAATAAGCCCGTCGTTGCACACGAAGG
>JAIGNY010000975.1:0-38363 GCA_020152595.1 Chiridota heheva | reverse complement strand
GATTACGTCCCGGTTTACCGGATCCAGAATAATGATCGAGTCTTCATCCATACGTAGCGTAGAGGCGGCATCAATCCAGTAGCCTCAGCCCGCCTGCTGGCTTTGGAAAACAGCTCTGGTGTAATCACCGCCTGACGAGTTTGACCACATCCATAGTGGCGAGTTTGTCGATATCAAATGCATCTTGCAGGGCAGGGCAATCAATACCCACTTCGGAGCGGGCCTGACCGGCCTGGGAAGTGGTAAAGAACACGGTTTCATTTAGTTTGTCAGAAATCTTTCTCAGCGCGCATGCGCTCCGAAACGGATCAACCCATGCCGCGCCAACCGACGAAGCCCTGCGATTAATTTTCATTGCTGTTTGATACGATAAAAATGAAGATATATTGGATTTAATTATAGACAATTTGCGCACGAGATGGTGAGTAAACGTTTAATTTATTTTTTTGTACATCGGTCTTTTTCATCCATTCATAAATGGTCATTGATGTTGATCGAGTTTTAAGGTAAAACGCGTGTTCCTATCTGGTTTTGAAGGAAGCCCAGGTGCGCCCGTTTAAGGGTGTGTTGAGCTCCCGCGTTTGGGTGACCAGATATTGCGAGTGTGAATAAATTAAGAGGTTTGGTGGAACTCAGTGGTGCAGAAATTGTTGTTCAGAGCTGCGGACGAAGGCGTAGAATTTATCTTTGGTTATCCGGGTGGTGCAACGCTACATATTTATGATGCTATCTATAATCACGATGGTATTAACCATATACTGACACGCCATGAACAGGGCGCCGCGCACGCGGTGACGGTTATACGCGATCAACCGGAAATACCGGCGTGGTGCTGGTCACATCAGGTCCGGCGCTACAAATGTGGTGACGGGCGTCGCCACTGCGCACATGGATTCCATTCCGATGGTGGTGTTGACCGGGCAGGTAATGCAACTGATCGGCAACGATGCCTTCCAGGTGATATCGTCGGTATCACTATCGTCCTGTGTCGACACAATGTGCTGGTCAAAGATGGGGATATTGCCAGCGCGATCAAAAAGGCATTCCATATCGCGGAAACCGGGCGACCGGGCCCGGTGCTGGTGGATATTCAAAGATATTACCGCTGATAAAACCGAATATGTCTATCCTGATCATATTTCCTTACGCCTTACCACCGGCCAAAAGGTAAAGGCAAATGACAGGCAGATTAAGCGCGGCCTTGAAATGTTGCTCACAGCGCAGCGGCCGATTATCTATAGCGGGGTGGGAGGCGGTTCTGGCGAATGCGCATAAAGAACTCACCCAATTCGCACGATATCTGGGCGCACCGGTGACCAATACCCTGATGGCCTGGTGCTTTTCCGCAAGTGATGCTCAATTTGTCGGTATGCTGGGTATGCACGGCACCTGAAAGCCAACATGGCGATGTACGAGGCCGATCTCATTTTTACGTGGCGCGCGTTTGATGATCGCGTAACGGGGATCTGGGCAAGTTTTCCCCAAAGCCAAAATCATGCGGTGATATTGGACCAGCCTCTATCAGTAAAGAATGTAAAACGGATGTACCAATCGTCGGTGACGTTAAAGTGGTGCTTACGCAGTGTCTCCAGGCCTAAAAGCTTGCTGAAACCCGAAAGGAGCGCACAAAGGACTGGTGGAAGCAGATAAACCTCTGGCGAAGCAGAAATTGTCTCAAGTTTGATGACTCATCGCCGATGATCAAACCCAGCATGTTATAAAAGTTTGTGAGATTACGCGAGGCGAAGCCTTGTAGCGTCGGATGTCAGCCAGCACCAGATGTTTAAGCTGCGCAATATGATTTTGATAAACCCAGGCGCTGGATTAATTCTGGCGGGCTGGGCACCATAAGGGTTTGGCCTGCCGGCTGCAATGGGGCACAATTTGCAAACCCTGATGCCCAGGTCGCCTGTGTTACCGGAGATGGCAGTATCCTTATGTGCATTCAGAACTCGCGACCTGCTTGCAGTATAAGTTACCGATTAAAAATCATTTGTCTTAACAATCGCTACCTGGGCATGGTGCGCCAATGGCAGGAATTCTTTTACGAGCGGCGCTATTCGCACACCTATATGGATTCAGTGCCTGATTTTGTGGCGCTGGCGGAAAGTTTTGGGCATGTAGGAATGCGTATCGAAAACCGGGTGATGGGATGGCGCGCTGAAAGAAGCGTTTTGATCTGAAAGATCGCCTGGTCTTTATGGATGTGGTCACGGATCAGGGCGAATGTTTTCCGATGATCCCGGCAGGCAGGGATACAGTGAAATGGTTTTGCGTTCTGAAACGACAATGAATCACAGGAGCAGGCCTGATGAGACGAATTATTTCCGTATTGCTTGAAAAATGAATCGGCGTGCTTTATCACGCGTCGCCGGACTTTTTCGGCTGTGGTTACAAATACTGAAAGCTTGACGGTGGCTGCGACCGAAGATCGCACCTTGTCTCGTCTGACCATGGTCACGCGTGGCGATGATCAAATAATCGAACAAATACTGAAGCAACTCAATACCGGTGATGTTGTTGGATTGTTGATATTACCGAAGGTGCCCATCTGGAACGCGAAGTCATCCTCGTTAAGGTGCAGGCAAAAGGCGAAGCGCGTGATGAGATGATGCGTCTGATTGAAATATTCAAAGGTAAAATCGTGGACGTCACCGAAACAACCTATACCCTTGAGATGACGGGCAGATTTCGGCGAAGATTTCCTCATTTATTGAAGGGCTGAAAAATACTAATATTCTGAAACCGTACGTTCTGGTATCACCGGTATTAGTCGCGGGAAATCGGCCCTGCGCGCATAGCGCGCTCCATCCGGCTTGTACTGAATTATTCAAATACTGGGTCAGGCGACAGCCAGTGACTCAGGCACATTACATTTAAAACACTTAATCTCAAATATTTGGAGTACAACACTGAAAATTTATTACGATAAAGACGCTAATCTGGACATGCTGCAAGGCAAGAAAAAATTGCCGTGCTGGGTTATGGTTTCGGGACATGCTCACGCAAACAATCTAAAAGACAGTGGAATGGAAGTGGTCGTCGGCCTGCGTGAAGGTTCTAATTCGATCAAAAAGCTCAGGATGCGGGCCTCGCGGTTGTTCGGTTGCGGATGCGGTGTCGCAATCCGATATCGTCATGGTGTTATTGCCCGACGAAAACCAGGCGGCTATCTATGAAAGCGAGATCCGATAACTTAAAACAGGGCGGCCTCTGGCGTTTTGCGCATGGCCTGAATATCCATTTTGACTACATCAAAACCGCGCGAAGACATCGATGTTTTCATGGCAGCATCTGCAAGGGTCCGGGCACCTGGTTCGATCAGCCTATACCCAGGGCGGCGGTGTGCCTGCCTGGTGGCTGTGGCACAGGACAGTACCGGCAATGCGCTCGAAACCGCGATCGCGTATGCATCCGCAGTGGGTGGTGGGCGTGCAGGAATTATAGAAACCACCTTTAAAGATGGAAACTGAAACCGATCTGTTCGGTGAGCAGGCTGTTTATGTGGTGGAACCACTGCGTTGGTTCAGGCAGGCTTTGAAACCCTGGTCGAAGCAGGATATCCACCTGAAATGGCGTATGAGGCTTGCACGAGCTTAAGCTGATCGTCGATTTGATGTATGAAGGTGGCATTTCCAATGCGTTATTCCATTTCCAACACCGCTGAATTTGGTGACTTAACGCGTAGTCCTCGCGTGGTGAATGAGCAGACGAAAATGAAAAAAAATCCTCGAAGAAATTCAATCAGACAATTTGTTAAAGAGTTTTTGCAGACAACGCACAGGGCGGCAAAGTGTGTTTCCCGAACTTCTACGTGCTCGGTGCCGCCCACCAGATCGAAGAAGTGGGTGCAAAACTACGCAGCATGATGCCGTGGATTGAAGCCGGCAAGATTGTCGATAAATCCAGAACTAGGGTTGTCATTCCGCGTGATGCGGTTTAACAGCGCATCACGCCTGTAACATAATCCACAGAAGGTGTAAGCTGCTCATGAATCTGAAAACCTATCCTGTGATTGCCCGTGAGGGTGGGAAAGACTTGCGATTGGTCTGATCGTCTGTCTGTTTGCGAGCTTCACCATCGGTGGCTGGTCTGTCCTGTTCTGGATCGGTTTTGCCTTTATGCTGCAGTTTTTCCGTGACCCGCCGCGCAGAATACCGGATGATTCGGGTGCTATCGTAGCGCCTGCCGGCGGCAAGATCATCCGAATTGAGTGATGATGACCCGTATCTTGATCGTCCCTGCACTAAGGTGGTATTTTCATGAATGTGTTTTCGGTGCATTCAAAACTCATTCCTGTAGAAGGCACCATCAGGCCGCTGGTATTCGCCAGAAGTTCTTCAATGCGGCAATTTAAGGCCTCCTACAGATAATGAGATGAAATGCCTTGTGGCTACAGACTGAAAGTGGTCAGGATATTGTTTTTGTTCAGGTCGCAGGGCTTATTGCGCGGCGCATATTGTATTACGTAGAACCCGGTGACGAGGTGGATATCGGAGACCGATATGGTTTTATCGTTTGGCTCCGCGTTGACCTGTATTTACCACAAGACACCGAGATTAAGGCTTCTCTCAGGCAAAATGGTAGATTCCGGCAACGATGTAATAGCGCTACTGAAATAACTCCGGACGGAAGCAAATGATCGATCTGAAAACCGTAAAGGAATTTATATCCTTCCCAGCCTGTTCACCACGGCTGGATTGTTCTTTTGGTTTTTTATCCGCCATCATATTTGCTTCCCAGGGTGTCTTCGACAAGGTAGCATTAGGTATATTGATCGCTATGATTATGGATGGGCTGGACGGGGTTGCCAGGCTGACCAATACCGCCTCAGAATTCGGCAAGGAATATGACTCACTGGATCGGTCGCTTCGGTCTGGCGCCGGGCCTGGTGGTCTATTTCTGGTCGTTGCAGCATTAGAAAACCGGCTGGCTGATTTCTTTTATTTTTGCCGCAGCGACCGCACTCAGGCTGGCCCAGTTTAATGCGCGTGATGCTAATGAAAAGCGTTACTTTATTGGCCTGCCCCTTCGCCTGCAGCAGCGGCTTGTTACCTGGGTCTGGAGCATGCATGAGTTCGAAATCGAGGGATCCAGTATTTCGATTTGTAAAGCGCTAATCGTGTTTTTGCGGCCTTAATGATGGTGAGCAACATCAAGTATCGGAGCTTTAAAGATTTTGATGCGAAAAGCAGTGCCCTTTGTTGTATTGATAGGGCTGGTGATGATTTTCTCATTAATATTTTCGATCCTCCCCGTGTTCTGTTTTTGATGGCGGCAGGGTTGCATTATCCGGCCCTGGCCTGGCTGTTCCGGTTATCGAAAAGGCCAGGAGAAATGGGAAAAATATTATTGATGACGCGGATGAAGACCGAGGATTAGCGTTTAAGAAACCACTGCCGGATGACACCTGCCGAGCCATCCCCATAAACTCTGCCTGTTAGAATGCGGTTACCAGGTCAGGAGGCCGACGGCCCGGTGATTAGTGTGGCTAATCATAAGGATAAACATCGTCAGTATAAGTATCGCTTATTTTCTCTGGTTTATACTATTTCTCTTTATCTTCCTAAAGAGTTCAAACAAGCCATGAAACCTGCTGTTAAAGTTGCGTTTACCGAGTTTGCTGCCGGCAATATTGCCTATTCCCCGATTTTCCAAATTGCCTCTGGCAATATGCTGGGAAAGGATCAACCTGTTATTCTGCAGTTGGTTGGAAATTCCGCCTGCGTTGGGTGCGCTCGAAGGCGTTGTCATGGAACTGGAAGATTGCGCATTCCGTTGGTTAAAGACATCATCGCAACCAGCGATATTAACGTGGGCTGAAGATATCGATTACGCCATGCTGGTCGGTGCCAGGCCGCGCAGCAAAGGAATGGAACGCAAAGATCTATTGCTGGGCAACGCAGAAATATTTTCTGCACAGGGTAAGGCCCCGAATGCAGTTGCAAAACGTGATGTAAGGTGCTGGTGGTAGGTAACCCGGCCAATACCAATGCCTTGATTACCATGCATAATGCACCGGATATTTCACCAACCCAGTTTACTGCAATGACACGCCTGGACCATCAGCGAACCTTGTCACACAATTGTCGAACAAGCTGGAACTGGATATACTCGAATTCATCATGCTGGCCATCTGGGGTAATCATTCCGCGACGCAGTATCCGATGTTTTTCCACGCCATGATTGATGACGAATCGATCATTGCGCAACTGGACATGGCCTGGATTGAGAATAAACTTATTCTGATGTGCAAACACGCGGAGCGGCAATTATTAATGCGCGCGGTGCTTCCAAGCGCAGCGTCGGCAGCGGTCGCAGCAACCCTGCATATGCATGACTGGGTGCTCGTTGTACAACGTGATGACTGGGTCAGCATGGGAATCAAAATCAATGGTGACCTATGGGCATTGATGATGATCTAATCTTTTCCTTTCCTTTGGTCGCGACGGAGAATATGGTGTGGTGAAAGGACTGGAAATCAATGACTTCTCAGAACAACGTATCGCTTGACAGAGAAAGAGTTAAATCGAAGAGCGTGATGCGATTCGCCACCTCGCTTTAATTCATAGCAGCGGCAAAAACCAAAAATGGTTTACCCGCAAGCGGGTATCCATACGCAATTGAATAATACCGTTCTCCTGTTGATGAAGATGTATACGTTTCCGCGGAAAAAAAACGTTTGAGCGAGTATTGCTGATGTCGAATACCGTTAAAGCTACTCCCCGGCCGAGGAGCGAATCAACGTTGTATCTCACGCGATTGGTTTAGCCTTAAGTTTTGTCGCGCTGTTGTTCTTGCTTAAACGAGCGCTTCATTACGGGGGCTATGGCCACTGTTTAGTGTGAGTTTGTTTTAGCGCAGGCCTGATCGCGTTGTACGCAGCATCTACAGCTCACCATAGTTCCACCTTGCCCGACAGGCGACGGCGTTTACGAATAGTAGATCATGCTGCTATTTACCTCGGTGACGGAACCTGCTACACCATTCGCGCTGCTGATCTTGAGGGTGCGGTGGGCTGGAGTGATATTTTCTGTTACCTGGTTTATGGCCGTTCTCGGCATTACCTTAAAATTATTTTTTACCGGGCGGTACACCCTGATTTCAACCCTGTTGTATGTGTTTATGGGCTGGATAATTATTTTGCGATAAATCCTCTGGTTGAAAACTTGTCCTCGGAGCTGGACTGGCTGGTTGCCGGCGGGGTGGCCTATACCGTGAGCGGTTGCCTATATGCTGAAAAACTCAATCAGCCACGCTTTTTTTTCCATATTTTTATTCTGATCGGCGTTTCATTTTGTGTCCGTGTATTTCTACGTGCTACCCGGTTCTGATACCAGACAAAGACGTTTCTGCTCCTGATTTCCGCCAGGAATCTCCACAGTGCGACCCATACCAATTCAGAGGAACCGATGAATAAGTTAAAAATACGATGTAAGCCGGTAAGCGTCTACCCGGAGTTTTCGTAATTGTTCTCACTGAGTGTGCGAAAGTTAATCCCAATTAGTATGAGCCCGCACAAGGCACATGGGCGCCGAATATCCAGTTGATATACGGTGTGCCGAACACATTCCACCCCGGGCAAAATAACCAGATTCCGGCGATCCCGTGGTAGCCAGCGTGTAATTGCGAATATTGTCGAACAGGTAGTTCAGGTTTAGTGGTGCCAGGTCAGCATTAGTCAGCCGTTTCAGGAACCCATTTCTGGAAAAGTCTGGTCAGAAGTGTAAATAAATCGCGTTGATTCGTCTGGATCTGCCATGCTTTAGCTGTTTTTGTTTCCGGTATGTAATTAGTTCGTATTTTAGTTTTTGTTAATTCAAGGGATTAGTTCAGCTGTAAAAGGCAGGTTGTAGTAAAACTGCAGGGGCTTGAAATTAAATACTCGGCTGTTATGCACTTGTTGTCATTCAATCTCCATCTATCACCTGATATTTGCAGATAGACATTCTGTCTATCTCCAGATAACTATAGTAGCTGTTTAAACAACGGTTATGTGTTTCAAAGGAACAGATGTAATGGCCATTGACTTTGGAACTAAAAATAAATGAATGTTTCAACCTATAGCGATAGCAATATTGAAGAATCAAGCAGCTGTTTACACCGTGTTTACAGATTCAGAAGGGTCATCTGAAGGTTTGGTAATAAAATTTAGCCTCTGATTTGAATGATAAATACAAATGCTGAAGATCTTTACGGTTTTATTGCTGCTGACCATGGGAAAATTATCGGCAGTATAATATTTAGTCGAATTACGTTTGATAGTGGTGTTAGTGCTTTTATCTTATCCCCGTCGCCATACACACAGATTACCAAGGAAGGGAATGGTCAGAAGCTGATTAACTTTGGCATTAACCATTTAAAAGAAAGTAACGTAGCGTTAGTTTTACCTATGGCGATCCCAATTATTCAAAAGTAGGCTTTAATCGATTGCCGAAAAATCATAAAGCACCTTTTAAAATTAACCTGTCCGGAAGGCTGGATTTAGGTCAGTCATTGCTTAGTAGTGAAATTTATCCAATTGCAGGTAATTCAACCTGCGTGAAGGCACTTGATAAAACCTGAATTGTGGTAAAAAATAAATGTCTATGAAAGCACTTACAATGCAAATTAACTCGGACTGATTTCGTCCCTGCGTTCCTCAACCTTCCAGTGATTGGCGGCGTTATGTTCCATTTAATATTGTCATAATTCCTACAATTAACCATTTTCTGAGCACCGTACAGCGTGGCATTAGGAGGGCGATGTTAATAAAGTACGAATTGTCCTGTCCAGGCCGCTCGAATTTGCTAATTGTTGCATCAGCTGACAGGTTTCCCTAGGGATCGAATACGAGCGCTGTTGCTTCGTTGTAACCAAATGCCTCTGAGGCCGCAGATTTTGCGCCCATGACATCAAAGGCATTCCTGAAATCAGCCAGCTTGATTCCGCTACGGAGTTACAGCGCTTTAATAAATGGTGATAAACAGCGGATCAGGGTTTGAAGGTTTTTATTTCGTCAACGCTAATGACATCAATAAAGTAACGGAGGATACCCGCGTGTTCGAGCAGTGATTTAACCATCTGCTTTGCCGTTGGAAAAAGCATATAAACCATAGTCAGCTGCATTGAGATTCTCCAGGGCTTCAATCACATCAGGAAATACGGGTAAAACGCTGTAGGTTTTATTAGCTGTTCTTTATTGGCCTCGGACAGGTTAATTTTGTAATGCGGCACAGAGAATTAAGCGCATCCAGAGTAATACACACGGAAAAATCCCGATAGCGGTTCATCAGCCCGCGTCGAAACGTATACTCGTTGTTTCTCGCGCCAGACCCTGGAAAACTCAGCCGCCCGATCTCCAATCATTTCCTGCAAGGCAGATACAACACCATTGTCAATCAGGGTTCCGTATGCACGTCAAAAGCCAGCGTGTTTTTCATCTGTAGTTTATCGTCAGTTTGTTGTGTTTAAATAGCGCAAACCCGAATACGCATGCCGGGCGTGGCTATCAATGAGGTTATGCCCTTCCCATGCCATTGCTGGAAAACTGTTCGTCGAGCGGGGTTTGAGCAATGTGGTTGGAAGTAGTTACTCATGGTTTTCTGGGCGAGAATGACAATGACTTCCAGCACGTGCTTGATTAAACCTGCCGCAATAAAAATCATCAAGTTCATTTTCTGAACCGCGATGCTTGATTAAAGCGAGAGACAGGTTTCTGATGGCATTAATTTCAGGTGGACAGGGCTGTTGTGCGCGTAATTCAGCCAGCGTATCTTCAGGGATATTCCACCATGCCCGCGAGTACAGAGTGCGCACCAACACAATACGTGTGCAACCATTTTCCGCGCTAATCGATAAATGACCACCTGTTGTTCGACCGGTGTGAGCTGCCCGAACTCGTTAAGTTTTTCGGCAAATGTCAGGTATATTTTCAGCATTGCGGGCGAATTAACCGGCGTATAAATTTGGAATAAATCCGAGTTTTGCCTGGGCGCCTTCTAGCTGTTCAAGTTCAGTCGGTGCGGTTTTCAAGAGTGTCGTTCAATTTTCATGGGAAGTTTCTCGTGTTGATAGTTATAAGTTAGGAGACCGGTTGGTCCATAATTAGTGAAAAAATTTTGCCGTGTCCTGTTGCTATGGTTAATCGAGTGCCGTGAGATAACATCGGCTATTCCAAGGATCGTATATATCCGTCAGCCCCGGCCTGACCATATTTTTAAGCCCGCTCATGCTGCTCATCAGGTACCTGGCCAGCACCTGTGCATCCTTGCCGGGTGAAATTAGATTTTCGTTTTGCGCCTGAATAATCGCTTGCTCGAAGATTGCGATAATTTGCGAAAGGCTGGTGTCCAGCCAGGTCGGCGATGTGGGTCGGTTTGCGCAAATTCACTCGCCGTATTGAGTAGCAGGCAGCCGCGTCTTGCGTCCGGGCCATCTGTTTCATCGGCGACCTTGTAAAATAAGGTTTTGATAAAGTCCCTTGCATTTTTTGCCTGGTTCAGTTGTTTAAATAATCTCTGATTTGGATCAGCTGGTATTGGCGAATACTTTGTTGAAAGAGTTGTGGTTTACTTTTTAAAGGTTTGATAAAAACTGCTTTTGACAATTGCATTGTTTCAAGCAGATTTTGCAATGAGTTACTTCATAACCCTGTCGCCAGAACAGGTGCATCAGCGCTGTTGAGTGCGATGTCCGGGCCGAAATTGAAGGGGTCTTCCGGCATTCATGGTTATATATTAGAACCGTTCGGTCCATAATTCAAGAGGTTTGAATTCGGCGGTATTTTGTCACAAAGCAACCCCAAAGTATCTATTAAACTACGGCGCATGAATATCAGCGTTATTATTCCGACTTTCAATCGAGCGCATACACTGGGCTCGATGGATTCGGTACTATCACAAAGTCACTTGCCGAAGGAAATCATTGTTATAGACGATGGTTCTAACGATGAAACGGGTGTACTGCTGGAAAGGTATCCGGAGTGTTAAATACGTAAAGCTGGCCGAAAATAGCGGGGTGAGCCATGCGAAATGGATCAAGAGAGCAAGTGGGGAATGGATAGCCCTGCTTGACTCCGATGACGCCTGGCTGCCGGTTAAACTCGCTAAGCAGGTTGCGGCTGTAGAGCAGGCGCCCGGGGTAAAATATTCCACACAGACGAAATATGGATACGCAATGGAACGCGAGTCAACCCAAAAAGGCACGCCAAAACCGGACGGGTGGGTTTACGAGGCTTCACTTGCCTTGTGCTGCGTTTCGCCTTCGTCGGTCCTGATACACCGTTGCGTGTTGAGCAATGTGGTATGTTTGACGAAAGCCTGCCGGCCTGTGAAGACTATGATCTGTGGCTAAGGCTGGCCGCTACCCGGTTAAGTTGATAAATGAACCATTGCTTATTAAATACGGAGGCATGCGGATCAATTGTCGCACCAGTATTGGGGTATGGATCGTTTTTTGTGTCCGGGCACTCGCCGGATGCTGGTACCGCTGATCTGGATGAGCAGGATCGTAGCCTGACGATCGCAATGTTGCAGTACAAATGTGATATTCTGGTTAAAGGCGCACAAAAGAGAGGTCGGCTTGATAGTGTCGACAAATATCAGTCACCTAAGCAAACACTTATACAGAAGAGGGCGACAGGCGATGAGCCGCCTGCTTATTACCAAATGCTTTGATGTCAGAGGCAGTGCCCTGGTTGATTTTACCGAATGAAAAAGCAGCCAAAGCAGAGCTCATTTCATCTGTATCAGGCGGAGTTCGATTCGGACAGGGCGAAGATTGAATTACTGGTCTGCGGTATGGGGGCAGATAACATGCGTCAGGGCTTTCAGCCTATTTCGCGGCGTTTGATAATAACGGCAGAACGAAACACCTGAATCTTGGAATTGCCGGCGCGTTGTGCGAGCCTGTTGGCAAGTTACTTTGGGCGGAATCGATTGCAGATACACGTATTGGCTTGCCGAAAGACGTTGGCAATAGCTCATCCTATACCGTGCGATCCCCTGCCCGAAGCGAGCTATCACTACCAGCCCGGGGTTCTATTCGATATGGAGGCGGAATCCTGGTTGCAGTGTATTGCGGAAAATACGCAACAGTTTCGCGCTAGACGATCTGTTTTGTGCTAAAGTTATTCGGATAATCAGAACGAAAAAACAGGCATAAAATTGACTCACGCTGGGTCAGAAATATTGTACGTAAAAATATTGTCGAGCTCGATAAAAATATTAAATAACTTGTAAAACATAGGAATAGAGTGTGATATTAAAGTATAAGATTGTTCGTAGTTCACTGAGCCTGGCGACCGTTTTGGTGGGGCTGTTCATGCCGCATGTGGTAAGTGCCGGATTTGAAAAATCAGCTTTCAATCGAAGGGCAGACGCTATATTTTAAATGGCGAGGGTCCGCGGAAAAAGCTTTCTCACCGTCTGACGTGGCGCTTACCTGACCGAAAAGGGTAGCGATGCCGAGGCAATCATCAGGCCAACCACCCGATGACGATTAGTTTGATCATTCGATCACGCTTGCACGGCTGAGCGCATTAGCGAAGCGTTTCGTGAAGGTCTGGACAAGTCGACGGGTGGAAATAGCCAGGCAATCAAAGGCGCAAACCGATACCTTTATGAAGGTATTTGGAAAATGGCGTGGTGAAAGAAGATACCTTAAGTTTGTCTATTTGCCGGAATCGGGCCTGAACATATACAAAAATGGCGGCGTGACTGCGCAAATTGCAGTGAATGGAGTTCAAGCAGGCACTTTACGGTATCTGGTTGTCTGAAGATCCTGTCGCTGCAAAACTCAAATCATACTGGGGCGGAAGTAGCCGGTATAGACTTATGGCATCAAACGTTGAACCCCTCAGACAAGCGCCGCGCGTTCCGCCAATCTATCGAAGCGGGCAATCGTTGCTCGGCGGGGTTGCTGCTCGACAGCCGCCGCTATGATGAAGTCTCAGGCGAAATTGAGCCCGATGATTTTACAATAAAACCACAGCCGTATCTATGCCGCGATCCAGTCGTGCCTGGAGGCTAACCAGCCGGTTGACGTGTTGACGGTCTCCGGAAGTGCTCGAGCGCAATGACGAACTGAACAGGTGGGTGGCCTGGCGTGTCGGATCCCTGGCAAACAATACGCCGGGCACCGCGAATATTATGTCCTATGGTCGCATTATTCGTGAATCGCGCTATTTTGAGGCGTCTGATCGAGGCCTCAAACGACATCTCCCACGCAGCCTATAACCCGAAGGGCGAAACCCAGAGAGGTTCTGGATTATTCGGGAGCAACTGGTGTTCAAGATTTCCGAAACAGACGGCATAAGCGTGACGGTTTCGTGTCCATGAACACCCTCGCCATCGCCTCACTGGATCGAATAGAAGAACTGATAAAATCGGTAACGCCATCACGGGCATATCAACGGGTTTCACCAAACTTGATGAGAAAACCTCGGATTGCAAAAGGGGATCTGGTTGTTATCGCGGGCAGGCCATCGATGGGTAAAACCTCATTTTGGTATGAACCTGGCGGAATATGCGGCAATTGAACAGCTTTAACCGTTGGTGTGTTTTCGATGGAAATGCCCGGTGAGCAGCTGACGCGTCTCATCTCTTCTCTTGGGCGGGTGAATTCGACGCGCCTGCGTACGGGGCAACTGAAGATGGACTGGCCCGAATTTCCAGTGCCGTGAGCCTGTTGTCCAAAGCCAAAATTCCACGTAAACGACTCAGCAGGCCTGTCCCCCATCGAATTGCGCTCACGGGCACGCCTGGCGCGCGAGAACGATGGGCTGGATATGATCGTCATTGATTACCTGCAACTGATGCAATCGAGTGAAAGCAACGAAAACCGCGCTACCGAGATATCAATATTGCGCTCGCTGAAAATGCTGGGCCAAGGAACTGAACTCCCGGTAATTGTTTTTATCGCAGTTAAATCGAAGCCTTGAGTCGCGGCCGGATAAGCGCCCTCAAATGTCGATCTGCGTGAATCGGGGCGATTGGAGCAGGATGCAGACGTTATATTTTATTTATCGGGACGAAGTAATATGATGACGAAAGCCCCGATAAGGGAACCGCAGAAATTATCATTGGTAAACAGCGTAACGGTCCGATAGGCAAGTGAAGCTGGCCTTTGTGGGTGAGTTCACGCGTTTCGAAAATCGCGCCTGCTGAGTTCGATTCGTTTATCATTAGTGCTCTTCAACGTAATAATGTTGGATTCAGCCTGCCTGTGGTGTTTCGCCGCAAGGCGCAGTGTGACGGGAAAATGGTCATTCCCCTTGTTAAGTACTGCAACGCGGCAGCGGGACACACAGGCAGGCCACCACGGGTTGGTTGTCAGAGCGCCCACGGACTGCGTTACACCTCTTGATAAGGGAGCGACCATTATCTGCAAGGTGTGCCTTGCCGTGAACGTTGACAAACTAACTGAACCAGTACAGTATTACATTGAAAGAGCACTAACCCCTATTTTGTCTATGCAGCCGCGTGCCTGTCGAGCTTGATGCCAGTGCACTAATCAGCAATATCAAGTGTGTGCGGCAACGTAGTGATGCCGCAGTTAACTGGCGGTTATTAAGGCGAATGCCTATGGACACGGGCTAGTTTTGTCAGTAAAAACACTGGATCCTTATGTTGATGCCTTTGCCGTTGCGGCGCTGGATGAGGCGTTGACCCTGCGAGAACTGTTTCCCGAAAAACCCATTACCTTGTTAAGTGGGTTTTATGATGCACAGATCGAAGTTTTTCAATCAAAGCGAATAACGCCACTGGTTTTAATTTGCTACAGATCGATTGGCTGGAAGCCTCGGGCGTGCGTGATTTGCCGGTTGGTCTGAAGCTGGATACCGGAATGGGCCGCCTGGGCATCTCACCGCATAAGCTGCTGGAGGCTATTTCCCGTTTGCAGGCACTGGGGTCTGACATTACGCTGGTATCACATTTTGCCAGCGCTGACACACCGGAATCGAAGCAAAATGAAATTCAGCACCGGGTATTCCAACAGGCGACCGGATCACACGGCCTGATACGCAGTTTGCCAATTCAGCGGTTATTTTAACCCGCCGCAGGATCACTATGACCTGCTGCGACCGGGTATCATGTTGTACGGCAGTTCGCCCGTTCAAGGCGTCGAGTGCGGCGTCACTGGGTTTAAAACCGGTGATGCGTCTGTATGCCACGTTACTGGATACAAACCTCTCAATAAAGGCGATAGTGTCGGTTACGCTGCGACCTGGGTGGCCGATGAGGCCTGTACCATTGGTATTGTCTCAATCGGGTATGGAGATGGTTATCCACGGGTCATTGCCAGGGCGGTACAGCTTTGCCATAAACGGTAAACGATACCCGCTGGCGGGGCGGGTCTCAATGGACAGTCTGGCGGTTAAACTGAATGATTCAGGCGACATCAATATAGGGGATCGGGTTGGAGTTATGGGGCGATACGATATCCGTGGACGAAGTCGCAAGCTGAGCCGGAACAATTGCGTATGAGCTGTTTTGTAAGCTGACATCGCGTGTTGAAGGTGGCGCCAAATCTAAAACAGTCTACGTCTGCCAGTCCTGTGGCTCTGTTTCACCTAAATGGGCGGGCAGTGTGGTGAATGTAAGAGGAATGGAACACCCTGCTGGAAAAAGTAGAACAGGGTACCTCCGTGGCTGCCCGGCATGCGGGAGGCGCCGAATTCTGAGGTGCAGATACTTCAAGATATTGATCTTGAAAAGGCGGTTCGTTTTGCCACCGGCAGCAAAGAACTGGATCGCGTGCTGAGGGGAGGCCTGGTTGCAGGTTCGGTCATTTTACTCGGTGGAGACCCGGGGGATTGGTAAATCTACGCTGTTGACGCAATATACCGCTACCCTGAATCAACAATTGCCCGTGTTGTATACCAGTGGAGAGGAGTCCGCTCAAAAAGCGCTTCGTGCGCAGCGGCTGGGGGCGATACAGAGAATTTGACGGTAATGGCCGAGAACCGTCTGGAGCCAATTCTTGCGGCAGCGCAGTCGTCTGAATGCCAGGTACTGGTCGTGGATTCTATACAGACAGTGTATACCGATGCGCTGGAGTCCGCGCCAGGCGGGGTATCTCAAATTCATAATGTGCTGCGCGCCTGGTACGCTTTGCCAAAACAAACGCAATGCGCGGTGATCCTGGGCACGTTACAAAAGAAGGCTCCTGGCGGCCCGCGGGTGCTGGAAACACATGGTTGATACGGTATTGTATTTTGAAGGATACTTCCAGTAGCTATCGTCTGATTCGATCGATTAAAATCGTTTGGTGCAATCAATGAAATTGGTGTATTTGCGATGCTTGAGCAGGGCCTGCTTGATGTAAACAACCCTCGGCGATGTTCGTCACCCGCTATAACGCTGAGATGGCGGGTAGTATTGTATTGGCTACTCCAGGAAGGGACACGCCCTTTGCTGGTAAGTGTACAGGCACCTGGGCAGATCAGGCGTACTGGCTAATCCTCGTCGCCCGTTGGCTGAACCGGCTGGCAATGTTGCTTGCGGTATTACATCGCCATGCTGGTTTATTTCAATGATCAGGATGTGTTTGCAAATGTGGTGGGCGGATCAGGATAAGCGAAACCGCATCAGACCTGGCGCTCGTTCTGGCCATCGTATCCAGTTTGTTAAACAAGCCAATCAACTGTAAACTCGCTGCCTTTGGTGAGCTGGGTCTGACAGGGCGAAATCCGTCCTGCCGGGCAGGCGCGTATTATGAAGCAGAAAAACTCGGTTTCGACGCCGTGATTCTGCCGCGCGGCGAATATGCCCAAACCGGACAGGCGGGAGAAGGCGGCAGGAAAATAGATCTAACACCCATGAACCATATTGAGCAGGTTTTGCGCTGTTTGCAGGAACTGTGAAACTGAAATTGGTACAGATTAAAAACGAATACAATATTTACAGGGTTTAAATAACACCTTTAGGTACCAGATTAATATTACGGAATTGTCGTAAACCATTCAAACTCAAACTAAACAAGAGTAATTAATAATGTAAACCTTTTACACGCAGTACCTGGCCGCTTTGTGTCTGCTGGAACCACCGCAATGACCACCACAACAATCGCGCAGGAAATAACACTGGACAGTCACGATGATAAGCAGAGTTACGCGCTCGGAATGGTCTTTGGACGCAAATTGCGGGCAGCTGACGCAGGCAATGCAGAAATTAAATCACGATTTTGTTGCGCGCCTGACGGATACTATCACCCAGCAGGAAACGTGCTGATGTCGATGGAAGAATTGGCAGGCCTTTTTACAGGCCGAACAACAAAACAAATTGAAGCAGCGCAGGCGGTTGCAGAGCAAAGTGAAAAGCAGGCGAACTCTTTTTGATTGAATACGAGAAAAAGAAGGTGTACAAAAACCGAAAGCGGCATTTTGTATCTGAAATTGAAGCAGGAGAGGGCGAGATGCCCTTTAACCGATATTGCAAAGGTTCACTACCAGGGCACGCTCAAAGACGGCACCGAATTTGACAGCTCGTACGCGCGCGTAACCCGGCCGAATTTCGGTCAATGGCGTGATCCAGGGTTGGCAGGGAAGTCCTGCCGATGATGAAAGCCGGCTCAAAATGGGAAGTGGCGATACCGTCAGACCTGGCCTATGGCGCAAAGGGTGCAGGCGCGAACATAGGCCCCAATGAAATCTCTGGTATTCATTATCGAGTTAATTGAAGTTAAGTAATGCACCATAATGGTGCATTATATGATTTTCATGCAGAAATAATGAGCTGAAAGCGTTATTTTTGCATGAAATTTTCAACACAGTTGTTTAATTATCAACATATACAAAAACTTAGGGGCAAGTACTAAATCCGCCTGCTAATGAAAATTAGAAATTAGCTTATTCAGCCATAAACGCAATATTGCGTTGGACTCTGAGCTAATTTGATACACTCCAGCCCGGTTTCATTTATCTATTTTCAACTTATTATTTTTAGCACCGAGGAACAAATCATGTCCGCAGCAGATGCATTAAAACTTATCAAAGAAGTGCAGTGGTGCCAAGTTCATCGACTTTCGATTCACTGACACCAAAGGTAAAGAACAACACGTTTCGGTTCATAAACGGTCGACGAAGCGACATTTTCAGCTGGAAAATGCTTGACGGTTTCGTCTCATTGCCGGCTGGAAAGGTATTCACGAGTCGGACATGATTTGATGCCGGATCCATCCACGCCGTGGTTGACCCTTTCATGCAGGATGACGGTTATTTTGCGTTGCGATATTATCGAGCCTGCTTGGCGAAGGTTATGATCGTGACCCGCGCTCGATTGCCAAGCGCTGAAGCCACCATGGCGAGTGCCGGCATTGGTGATACTGCGTTCTTCGGTCCGGAAAATGAGTTTTTCTGTTTGATGCCGTGCATTATGGTTCGGATTTATCGGGTAGTTACTGTGAAATCGATTCTATGGAAGCTTCCGGAATTCCGCAAGGAATACGACGATGGCAATACCGGCCACCGCCCTGGCGTAAAAAGGGGGTTACTTTCCTGTGCCGCCGGTTGATTCTCAACAGGACGCGCTCAGCCATGTGTTTGACCATGGAAGATATGGGGCTGAGGTAGAAGTCCATCATCACGAAGTGGGAACCGCCGGTCGGGTGAAATCGGTGTACGCTTTAACACATTACTAAAAAAGCCGACGAAGTTCAGATTTATAAATACTGTGTTCACAACGTTGCACACGCGCATGGTCTGACGGCAACGTTTATGCCCAAATCGATGGGCGACAACGGTTCTGGTATGCACGTACATATGTCCATCTTCAAGGACGGTGAGAACCTGTTTCACGGTGATGAATATGGTGATTTGCGAAAATGGCATTGTATTATATTGGCGGTATTTTCAAGCACGCAAAAGCCCTGAACGCTTTCTTCACCAATCCGGGTACAAGCAGCTATAAGCGACTGGTGCCTGGTTTTGAAGCGCCGGTTATGCTGGCTTATTCTGCGCGCGTAATCGTTCCGCATCCTGCCGTATTCCGTACGAAGTGAATCCCAAAGGGCGTCGTATTGAGATTCGTTTCCTGATTCAATTGCGAACCCTTACTTGTGTTTCGCCGCATTGTTAATGGCAGGCCTTGACGGATCAAGAATAAAAATTCACTCCAGGTGATGCATCGGATGATGACTTGTATGACCTGACTGCAGAAGAGGAGGCGAAAATCCCCAGTGTTGCGACCAGCCTTGAAGAAGCCCTCGCTGCACTGGTGCGGATCGTGATTTCGACGGCAGGTGGTGTATTCCAATGACGCTGTTGACGCGTATATTGAACTGAAGATGGAAGAGGTGCAACGCATGCGTATGACCACTCATCCTATCGAATTTGATATGTATTACAGCGTATAGTTTTACCTGAAACGCATAAAGCCTCGCTTCGGCGGGGCTTTATTTTAACCTGCATCGCACCAAATGGTGCATATCGAGACATTAAACCATGTCTTCTCTCAAGCTGATATTTGATTCGCTGACAACAGCAGTACTTGTATTTGGCAGCGAAATGATTGTGTTTACGTCAATGAATCGTGAACTTATTGCTTAGAAGTCGCAGTGCGTTGCTGGGGAAAGTATTGATCATATTTTGGGTGCGGATTCAATATTATTCAAATTGCGCAGCTTGCCAGGCAATACGGGCAGAGCATCGTGATTGCGGGAGATAGAACTATATTTGCCGGACTGGCAGCGCCAGTTGCTGGTTGGATTTTGACCATTACACCCTGCGATTTGGAAAATGGTTCGGCGTTGCTGCTTGAGCTTATAGATCGAAAAAGAAGTCAGAAGCTTTCTCAGGACAACGATATGCTGGCCCGCTTTAGGTGGCAACCAGATAGTGCGGGGAGTTGGCACATGAAATTAAAACCCTCTGGGTGGTATCCGAAGTGCCGCGCAGCTGTTGGCACTGGAGACGGATAATCCTGACGCCCGTGAATACACCTCGGTGATTGCTCAGAGTAGACAGACTAAGTGATTTACTCAGCCATGTCCGGTGGCAATAATTCGTTTAATCGTAGGCAGGTTATTCGCGAGCCGGTGACCACATTGCTGAATTGCTCAAAGCGGAACACGGCGAAATACTGGAGTTTGATTATAATTTTGATACCAGCCTGCCGTACATGGAGCTGAATTTTGACCAGATAAAACAGGCCCTGTTAAACCTGATGAAAAAATGCAGCACAATGGTCCTTGATGGCACGCCAAGCTGAAGGTGGCAGTGTTGTTATTGGTATCAAAACGCGTGCAGCAATATCCGGATTTAATGCGCAGCCTGATGCCTCAGCGAGTGCGTATACCAGATATGGACAACGGCCCAGGGGTTGATAAATCCATCGTAGACCAGCTTTTTTACCCATGGTCACACGCCGCGAAGGCGGCACCGGGGCTCGGATTATCGATTTCCCAGGAAATAGCGCAAAACCACGGAGGTTTTATCGAGCTGGATGAGCAGATAGAGCAGGGCAGCGGCGCAAGCTTTTCACTTTATTTGCCCTACCGCCAGAAAGAACTCGAAATGAGCGGAATCCAGACAGAGATAGCATGAAAAACAAAAAACGGTTTTGGGTAGACGATGATGTGTCGATTGGCTGGGTATTGAAAAGGCGTTAAGCCGAAGTGGTTATAAAGTTAGTTTTCCCAGGGCGTAAAGCCTTATTGCTGGCGCTGAAAAGTGAACGCCCACACGTGGTTATTTCAGACATCCAGATGCCGGGTGTTGATGGCCTGAAACTGCTTGAATTGTTGCACGAGAATTTCCCGGCGATTCCGGTGATTATTATGACGGCCTTCGGATTTTGAGACCACCATTACGTCGTATAAAAAGGTGCGTTTGAATACCTTGCCAAGCCATTTGATATTAATCAGGCGCTTACTCTGGGTGGAACAGGCAATGTTACAGGTGCAGGATGTTGCGATGGACGCCGGTATAGTACCCGGTGCCGTTCCGGACGAGGCCATGAACTCGAAGCCAGGCTCAAACGCCGCCATGCGCCCGGAGATTGGCAACGCGAGTTTGAACATCGGTGAGTGCTTTATTGAGCAGTGGTCAAAGCGATGTCTCGCGACAGTTATATCGGGAAATCGATAAGATCCTCATTCAGTCTGCCCTGCACACTACCCAGGGACACAAACAAAACGCCGCCAGAGTGCTGGGTTGGGGGCGCAATACGCTGACACGAAAGATGCAGGATTTGGGCCTGTAGGCGACGAGATTTGTCTATAAAAATTGGATTATTCCGGGATATGAAATTCTCAGTCCTTTACACCGAGCTCACAACAACCCGCTCATAACAGGCAAATGGCAAGTCCAATTTGGTTTTACTATCCGTTTGAAGAACTCGAGAAGTCGGACTCGAACTGTCAGGTGAGGAGGTCACGCATATCATTGGCGCTCGGCGTTTGCGTATTATGACGAACTTGTGCTGATGAACGGGCAGGGTAAGATGGCCCATTGTACCCTTGTGGGCCAATAAAAACCAGAACCGTGAAGCTAAAGGTTTCGTTGATTGCTGAAATTGAGTCACCTGGAAAAGAAATTATCCTGGCCTGTGCTTTGCCCAAAGGTGACAGATTATCAACGATGCTTGATATGGCCTGCCAGTTGGGCATGACGCAATTCAGCCATTAGTGTTTGATCATAGCGTAAGCTAGGTGGAACGATAAGCTGGCGAAGCGTTGCGAACGCATTTTAATTGAAGCTTCAAAACAGTCAAAATCAGCCAGGGTTCCCAAAATAAAACCGATCAGCACGTACGCAGAACTGTTGGCAGAAAATACAGGCGGGCAGGTGTTAATCCTGCTTGCAGATCAGTTTGGTCGACCTGTCAGCGCTTATGCAGACGAGCTGAAAAGGCCAATACTTTGCATGTTCTTGGTTGGGCCTGAGGGAGGTTTATCAGAAGCAGAAATTAAACTTGCTCATCAACACAAGGTGGCAACGCTCAGGCTGGCCTGTGCGATATTACAATTGAAAACGGCGGCTGTGCCGCCGGCGGTTTTACAGGGCGCTTTAACGACCTAATACTTATTAGGAACAATACATGACAAAACATAGATTAAACCTGGTCTGGATGGATCTGGAAATGACGGGTCTTGATCCGGAAATGGGACTGAATTATTGAAATCGCGACAGTGGTGACGGATCAGAATCTAAGAATTATCGAGCAGGACCGGTTATCGCTATTAACCAGTCGACGAAATTACTCGACGGTATGGATGAGTGGAATACGCGAACCACAACCGAACCGGTCTGGTGCCTCGCATAAAGCAATCGAACTATACAGAAGCAAGGCCGAGAATGAAACCCTGGATTTTCTAAAAACACGTCTATGCTAATATCGCACCGTTGTGTGGCAACAGTATCTGTCAGGATCGCAGATTTTTATATCGTTATATGCCCAAAATAAGTAACTTCCTGCATTATTCAAACGTGGACGTCACCTCGGTAAAAGAACTTGCGCAGCGCTGGAACCCGAATATTGTTGCGGGTTTTCGAAAAGGGCAGTCATAAAGCACTGGATGACATCATCGAATCAATTAACGAGCTTAAGTACTATCGTCAGCATTTTATGAAGGTTTAGGACCAGATTGGCGCCGTTCCGAAGCGTTTTCTCATTAATTTAGCTTTAATTATCAAACCTTCCTATATAAGCGAACGCTTTTGGACATTGTGCCGGTATTCCCTCTAATTACGCCCTCCTTTACGAGGAATGGGACAAAGAAGCCTGAACCAGTAAGCGAGGAGAAGGAGCAAAGCGATGAGAGTTAACGGCGTAAAGCAATTAATTCTGATCGGGCTTTTTTGTGCCTGATAGAATGGGAAAATTGACGCCAGGCCGATAAAAATAGACCTGCTTCAAACGGGCGTCATTTAGACATCCCATAGATAATACTGGAATTAATAATGATAAAACCATTGTGTTCAGACGCACAATCAACAGCTGGTTGAAATTACGCGTGAGGCTCAAATCCTGCTGGATTCCGCCTCTTCGAGATTCCGGTTTACTGACGCTGTTCATACGACATACGTCTGCCAGCTTGATTATCCAGAAAATGCGGATCCATCAGTGCAACGGATCTACTCAACTGGATGAATCGCCTGGTGCCGGAAAACCAGTCCTTATTCACGCATACCTCTGAAGGTCCGGATGATATGCCGGCACATATCAAATCTATGCTAACCCAAGCAGCATTGCGGTACCCTTTGAGAATAGACGCCCTTATGCTCGGTACCGGCAGGGCCTTTTCCTGTTTGAACATCGTCGCGGCCGGCACCAGCGGCAGATCGTTGCGCATTTCACAAGCCGTATACGGGCCAGGGTTTGATGACGCAACGCCCACTCATTACAATTCTGATTACTAAAGCGGATATTGGCGGTGCTCAGGTACATGTACTTGAAATCCTGAAACGTCTCAATCAGCGCTATCGTTTCGTACTCGCAACGGGCAGAAACCGATTACCTGAAACGAGCCGGTCAGCTGGGTATCGAGGTCAGGATATTAAAGCATCTGAAACGGCCCATAAACGTGTCAGAAGATCGGCGCGCCTATACCGAATGTGTGTAAGCCTGTTACGCGAAATCAAGCCCGACCTGTTGCATTCACATTCATCGAAGGCGGGTGTAATCGGGCGTCTGGCGGCATGGCGAGTGGGTATTCCAGTTTATTTACAGCACATGGCTGGGCATTTACTCCGGTGCACCCGCAATACAGCGAGCCTACGGTTTACTGCTGGAATCGCTTGTGCCGACTGACAGGCGCGTTGTGACGATCTCGGATTATGACTTTCAGTTTGCAAACACTATCGGGTGGGGCCTCACGGAACCGATATCTGGTTAAAATGGATATCAACCTGGATGATTAAGCCTCAGGGCTCTCACGGGATGAATTACAGATTGTAACCATAGGGCGGTTAAGCCCGGTTAAAAATCATGCCATGTTACTGGATGCCCTGGCGGCATTAGTTTACCTTTAATGCACGGATAATAGGGGGATGGAGAGTGCAAACTGAACTGCAAAGCAAGATTAAAAGCCTCGGACTGAGCAAAAGTTGAATTGTTGGGTGAGGTTACCCAAACCACGGAATATCTCGCTAAAGCGGATGTTTTCGTTCTGAGTTCAAATTATGAAGGTTGCCATTGAGTGTGCTTGAAGCGATGAGCATGGGATTACCGGTTATTGCGACGGATGTCGGCGGGGTTAAAGAAGCGGTATTGCATGAGCAGACAGGGCTGTTATCCGTACGTAAGGACGCGGTGCAATTGCCGAAAATATCGCAAAACTGGGGTCAAGACCGGATTTGCGAAAAACAGTAAGGCGAGCGCTCAATCACAATTACGCGCAGAATTTTACCGCTGACCGAATGGTGCACGAGTTGGAATCGATTTACCGGGATATGCGTTTGAGGCCAACTAAGGGTCGGTAGCGTATTCCATTAGCTCAGGGTATCCAAAGGCGCCGGGCAATCCCCGGTATGTAGAAACACAATGTTTTGCCCTGCTTTAAAAGTCTGGGACTCAAGCAAGTCATACAAACCAGCCATCGCTTTACCGGTATCGGTTGGGTCGATAGAATGCCCTCGGCTTTCGCCGTGGTGAAAAATAGCCGGTATACGGCGTCGTTTAGTTTTCCATAGCCCGGAGCCAGTGTACGATCGTCGAGCAAAAATATCAGCTTCTTTTACCAGTTAAAGGCAAACTGAGCATCTGGCATAGTGTTTTGCAGCGCTCAACAATCTCTCGTTCTTTGTAGTTCAAGCAGACCGCCGGACGCCAAATACCATACACTTTGGCCTGACTCCCCCAGAGCACGTAAACCGGTTAAAGCCCCGAATGAGTGGTGCCGCTGCCACTGGCGAGGATCACCGCATCTATGTTCTCTCCAGCCTGTTCAAGCAGCTCCTCGGCTGCCAGCATGTACCCCAGCGCGCCGATCGGTGGGTGAACCGGAGAAAGTGGTATAAGGCGATTTTCCCTCCTGTTTCAGGCGCCCGGCAATTTCGTACAAGGCCCGGTCTGCACCTTCTCGTCCTCCTTTCGGATAGGTATGAATGGTCGCACCCATCATATGCACCAGAAATGGATTTCCCCGGAACGGTAATATTCAGAAGGCCTGTCGGCAACGCGTGATTCCTGCTGAACTTCACAGGACATGCCCAATTTTCTCGCTGCGGCCACCGTCATCCTGACATGATTTGACTGAACTGCACCGGTCGTCAGCAGGGTGTGGCAGATTGTGCCAGGGCTTCACCCGCATAAAATTTCTAATTGTCGGGCTTTGTTCTCCGGCACCTAATCCTGCACAGTCGTCCTGTTTTATCCATAAATTAATTTCACCATCAGGGCGCGTGAATACTCTGGACAATTTTCTAAAACGCTCTAGTGGCGTCGGCGTATGCTGGAGCGAACATGGGCAAACTGTTGCTAATTATTTTACTTAAAGTCATTTTTATAAAAGTACGCTGAGTAACATGATGATACTGGTGATGATTAACGTCGCAAAACACCAGCCGAAAAATAAAATGCACTAACCACCGGCCATCCGGTGCTCCCAGCCAGAACGCCCAGCAATGCAACAGGGCACAGGCTAAGCGCTATTTTCAGGTCTGCAGGTCAACTCCCTGTACCGTCATTTGACAGCCCAGAGCGACACCCATAAGCGACAACAAAGAAGACCAGTATGGTACTGCGAATTTCGTCCTTGCTATAAGAGGTTCACAACAAATACATCATCGCCAGCGGGCTGGCATGGCCAAGGTAGCTCCCAGTATCCCCGAAGCGATGCCAACTCCCACCTGCACCGGGGTAGATCCATGCCCCGCATGCTTTCGCAATGTGTGTTCGAGAAAGCAACGTTGCAGGTATTGGTAAGCATTCCAGAGTGTGATGGTCAGGATAACCATCGCGGCAATTAGTTTAATCATCTCCAGGTTTAGCTGGCTGGAAAACGATGCCCAGTGGAGATCCAATTAATACGCCGCAACTCAATGCGAGCAGCAGTTTTGGCACCATTTGCGCCTTAGCTGAAGGCAGGATCGCCAGAGACATAACGAGGGTAATGATCGTCACCAGATGAATGGCGGCAATAGAATCAAAACCCACAAAATACCGGGACATAACAGGCCAAAACCAAAGCCTGTCACGATCTACTAAGGTTGCGGCGATAAAGGTTACCGCGCTCAGTATTATCCAGCTTTCGATAATCATTTTATTAATGTTGAGGGTGGTTGGTTTGCCTGAATGCTTCGTAGCCTAAATGGCTTTGAAGCTGGCCGCCCGGTAACGCCGGAACCCATTTGAAAATCGTAACCGGGTGGCGAATCAGGTGAGTGAATAAGAGTGATTTGTCAGGAGGCACAGCGTAAAAAATGTGCTTCCACCACTGCGATGGCGCAAATAGTGCATTAAATTTATCCCGCCTGCTATTTAACCTGGCAATTTTCGATAAAGGCATGAATCCCTTGCCGATTTGAGAGTTCCAGGTTTCACTGCTCAGCATCAATTTAATCAGTTTCTTCCCGGAGAACCGCCATTAGCGGGAATCATTGCGTGAATACAGCGCAAAGCATTAACGGTGTAGGGTTGAGTTCTTTCCAGCGTTGGCCAGTCTATTTTTCATCTGAAAAGTGATCGGCATAACGCACCATATCAATCATTGATCCGAGTTTGATCACTTCAGCGGGCTCAAACGTATGAAAACACAGATGTTTTAGCATATCTGAGTGTCGAATGCGTAGGCCGTTTTTCCGCAAAATCAAATGATTGTAGTTGATCCTCTAATGTTTTAAGGGTTATTGAGGTGTCAACATCACCGGAAAGCGCGTCGTGATGAATCTCCAGGCTGATCGTGAAACCATCCTGCAAACGTGTGGAATTGGGCAGGTGATGGTGTTCAAACAGGTAACCTGCCGCGTAATCTCGTTCGTGAAATCGATTTCACGCAGCAATTTTTGTGCCTGTAATGCATTTTCATTACTGACCAGTATATCGATATCGCGCATCGGGCGCAGCCAGGGTGGGTCGTAGATCAGGTTTGCCAGCGCGGCGCCTTTAAAAAGCAAAGGCGATTGCATGTCGTTCAAATAAATCGATAACCCTTCGGCTAACACGATACGCCTGATGCAGCGAGGACTTTTATGGCGTATGGTCAGTGCTTTAGCTGCAGGTCAAGCTCGCGAGGCAGCTTGATTTCCCCATTCGCTGACAGCTGCCCCAGCATGACGGATAAACCGTGTATTTCAGCCTCTGAGGCAAGCTCCTGCCAATCGTCGACGGAATGAAATGCCGATGCCAGCTCAGAGTTGCTTGAATTGTCGACCAATGCCGCAGCGACGCCTTACCAGCGCGGCATAGGTCTCGGGTTTTCATAAACTGGCGAGCAGGTCGGGCAGGGCGTCAAAATGATTGTAATTTAATTTGAAGGCTGGGACCGATTTCACAATATCGAGTAACTGTTCAAAACCATGTCCGGGTATTACGCGCAATGACATGTGTTTCATCAGTTCAATACCTGCGGCTGCCGGGCTCAACGGAGGTGAGCGTATTTTCTCCTCTTTTATGTATTTAGGGAACAGAATACGGCTGATTTCCGGCGACTGTTCAATGAAATCCGGATTAATGCCCGGTGTGGAATCATAGTAATAAAGTCGCCACGTGAAACCTGTGGCTCCAGAGAATCAATGATTGATCAATGCACTGATCGCTTCAATACCGTGTGCCTTAATGTTAAAGGGCGTGTAAAAACACGCGTTTGCAAGCTACCGGATTTTATAAGAACCAGTTCATCAGTATGATAGTGGTAGCCGTTTTTTGTCATCCAGATGGACAGCGAACTCTTGCCATTACCGCTCTCACCGGGAACCAGTATGCCACCACGCTCATCAGAAAGCAGGGCGTGTATCGCCATGTATTCTGATTATTTTCGATGAGGTGTGGTAAACCACTTCTCATTAGAAAATTGGCTGCATCTGTAAGGGTGGGTCGTTTGAAGAGTTGCTTATCGCCTTCGAAAATTGCTTCCCAGGCGTCGTCAAGGGCCTAGTGTGAACTCGCTTCTGGCTGCTCTATATCTTCTTCCGGAATATCATCGAACATAAAATCCGAAATTTCTTCAGCGGTGCAGTTTCACCTCGAATGAGTACGGCATGACCAATTGCGGGCTACGTTTCTTTCAATCATTTAGACTAATTGATGGCCTGCGACTCTGAAACTGGTCCAGCGTTGCCATCACGTCATCCCACCAATCGTAGCGGCCTGATCGGGAAACTGCTCTGTAAAGAATCAATGATTTCCCTGAGTGCTGAATTCGCCCGTGCACAGATGCCAGATAAGCGATGCGCTGATTCAGGTAAATAGAGCGGCTTTGGAGAGTAAAGCAATATTCGCCATCGATTTCCTCAAGTTGAAAATCGTCTACCGTTCTGGGCTTTTTTGTGCGATGTCGTTCAAGCTGTTTCCTTAGGTTTTGATGATGCGTAGTTTAACATTCCGAACGTGTTTTCGCCTGAAAACGGACGCTGTATTGTGAACTTTCGCAAAATATACCCTTAGTCCTGATGCTAACATGTGATTCCTCAAATCCTATGCCACACGCTTTAACACAACCACCCGCCGCGACCATTGATACGCAAAGTCTGTTTTGACTATGTGTCAACAGAACTTATATCCGAGTTGGGCGGAGAGGAACTAGCACGAATCCGGAAGGCGCAACGCCTGCTCGATATATGCACCCAGATCGAACTCGATGATGACGCGCTCAAAGCGGCGTGTATCTGGGTATTCGGACTATACCCAGCCACAATATGAAAAGATTCAAAGGCCTTCGGCAGCGTAGTACGTGAAATTATTGAGGTGCAGCTCAAATGGAGAATATGTCTGCTCTCCAAGTCCAGCCAGGGTACGGTGAGTGATGAAAAATCTGCGTAAAATGTTAATCGCGATGGTCAATGATGTACGCGTGGTGCTCATCAAGCTCGCGGATCAGGTGGATGTGCTGCGAAATATAAAGCATGAGCCAGAATCTTTCAGGCGGGATGTGGCACAGTTGACGCTGGATGTATATGCCCGACTGGCTAATCGCCTGGGTGTGTGGTACTTAAAATGGAGATGGAAGATTATGCGCTTCGTTATCTGAGTCTGATTCGTACCACCAGGTAGCCCGGGAACTGGCAGAAAAACGCTCCGATCGGGAGCAATATATTGATACTTTCATTCACAGCATTACGGATAAATTGACGACAGCAGGCCTCAATGCCAAGGTCTATGGCGGCAGGCCGAAGCATATCTATAGTATCTGGCGGAAAATGAAGCTCAAAGGGCTCGTTTAACAATATTCTGGATATCCGGGCTGTGCGTATATTAGTGGACAGTATGATGAGTGTTATACCGCCCTTAGGTTGGTGTGCATACAAAATGGCAATATCTGCCAGGTGAATTTGATGATTATATTGCCACGCCCAAAACCCAACGGTTATCAATCGATACACTGCGGTTATTGGTCGGATGAAAAGTCGTTGAGGTGCAAATTCTGCACGCGAGAGATGCACGAGGAAAATGAGCTTGGTGTGGCGGCACACTGGCGCTATAAAAGAAATACGGGTAAGGATCAGGTATTGATAACAAAGATTCAGTGGTTACGCCAACTGCTGGAATGGAAAGATGATTTAAATGCAGATAGTGGTCTGGCGGCGCAGTTTGATGCGAACAGAAGATGCGCGCATTTATGTTTACGCTCAGGGGAAGGGTGATTGATCTGCCGCAGGGTTCACGCCATAGACTTTGCCTATGCCATTCATACGGAAGTGGGGCATCGTACGCGTGGTACGCGGATAAACCAGAAAATGCGACCGCTCAATACAGCGCTTAAAACCGAGGATCAGGTGGAAATAATTACGGTTTAAACCGGGTCTCCAAGCCGGGACTGGATCGCACTGCCCGGTTTCATTAAAACGAATCGAGCCAGGCGATAATTACACTGGTTTAAAACGGTGGACAGGGATCAGCATCTGGCGCTGGGGCGCAATAAGCTGGAGCGGAGCTGGTACGGGCAAAGGTGCACGATATTTCGTTTGGAGGTGTAATAGCGATAAAAATAAGTTTGATAACCCTGACGGTGTGATGATCGCACTCGGAGCAGGCGATGTAAAGGTATCAAAATTGCTCAGTACCTTTATCGTGCGTGACGACTTGCGTGGCGAAAAAACTGCGACACGCGTACACGTAAAGCCGCGCCGACCGCCGACCGGAATCAGTTTATTGTTCATGGTGTCGGCAAACTTAAAACTCAGATAGCGAATTGCTGCAAACCGCTGCTGGGCGAAGAAATTGTGGGGTTTACATCGCACGTGGGCGAGGCATCAGTATTCACCAGCAATATTGCTCGGTACATGCTTAATCTCCCTGAAGACGACTTAAATCGCCTGATTGACGTTTCATGGGGCCATACCCAGGACGCAGAATATCTCGTGAGCGTTAGCGTGCTGGCGTATAACCGAGCAATCTGTTGCACGATGTGACCAATGTAATGAAAGACAAAGTGGAGCATCGCAAGGCCGTGCTGGATGTGCAGGAAGACGATTCGATCGTGAAAATTGTGCTTGATCTGGAAATTAGCGGGCGTGATCAGCTGGCACAGGTATTGAATCAGGTGAAAAATATTCCCAACGTGCTGGAAAAACGCCGGTATCGACCTGAGCCGGAATAGTGTGCCCGCTGAAGACGAGTCGTAAAAGTGACAGATTACCGTAAAGTGGTGTGTTTTTACACGCGAGGCATTTCCAGTTTGGGAAAATTGAAAATGAATAGTAGACCTTTATTGAAAACGATAGTACTTACCGTGCTGGCACTAATTGCATTTGCCGCTAATTCAGTACTTTGTCGTCTGGCGTTGGGTAACGGTGCTATTGATGCATCAAGTTTTACAATCGTGCGTTTATTGTCCGGAACGGCTGTCCTGTTAATGATTGTTGCGGCTACCCGTAAAATCAAAGACTCATCACAAAAGAAGCTGGGTTGCCAGTGTTATGCTTATTCCTTTACGCGGCAACGTTTTCGTATGCCTATTTCTCTGGATACAGGGACGGGCGCTCTTATTCTGTTCGGCTCAGTTCAAATAACATGATCTTGCTGTCTCTATTGTCCGGTACTCGGTTACCTCCAGTGAATGGGCGGGTATTGCCATCGCATTTTCCGGTTTTGTATATCTTGTTTTGCCCGGCATATCGACGCCGTCAGCTACCGGGTTTCTGCTCATGACGATTGCCAGGGGATCGCCTGGGAATTTACACCCTCAAAGGGCGTGGTTCAACGGATCCTCTTATGGATACCGCGTAAACTTTCTGAGAACAACGCCGCTGGTTCTACTGCTGGCTTTGGTTGCCCTGTCCAGTCTGAACTATTCGGCTGAGGGCCTGTTTTAGCGCCGTTGTCCGGAGGTATTACTTCAGGTATCGGTTACACAATATGGTATATCGCACTGGGGCCTTTCTTCTACACAAGCGGCGTGCTACAACTATCGGTTCCGTCATTGCTGCTTTGGGAGGCGTAATATTTGTGTCCGAAGCAATTACGCTTCGCCTCACTACCTCTACTGTACTGGTGCTCGGGGATTCTGATGGTGGTTCTGGGTCGAGTTTATGCTGATCGGTCCAAATCCGTGTAGAATTATAATCCGCTCGCGGTTTTACCGGTCTGAAGCCCGCTACCCTCGGATCAGCATTAGAGAGCTAAAACTTTTAACATTGAGTACAATAAAACAGGTGCGTTTATGAATAATATTTTCAGGAGCAGGAAATATGCCCCTCAAAAATTGTTGTGTGGGCCGAAATTATGTTGAGCATATAAATGAGCTGGGTAATGCCAGAGGAGATGGTTGTCTTTGTAAAACCAATTCGTCAATGAGTAACGTTGAAAGCTTCTCATTCTGGAGAGGGGCTGCACTACGAAGGCGAGTTGTGTTTTTGTATCAAGGTGAGGTTTTCAGCAGTAGGCTTTGGCCTGGATTTAACCAAGCGGAGCTTCTGTGCTAAACTGAAAAGTAAAGGTTTTACCTGGAACGTGCCAAGGGGTTTGATGGGGCTGCATTGTTCAGTGCGTTTGTTGAAATACCTGATTTACTGGAAAATTTAAGTTTTCAACTGGATATTAACGGAAAAAGAATTACAATCCGGGAACATAAAACTCATGATATATGCCAGCTGAAATACTTGATGAACTTGCTTCATTCATGACATTGAGAGGTGATATTGTGATGACGGGCACCCCGAAGGTGTAGGACGTATAAAAGCAGGCGATACGTTTAACGCCAGGGTCAGTAATTCTGACCCAGGGTCCTGTAAGTGCTCAATGGAATGCAATTTGATTGACTGCTGTCCGGAAGAATTTTATGTATAGAGCAGTGTAAAGAATGGTAATGAATCATGAAATGGCGGGATAGAAAACAAAGTAGCAATGTTGATGATCGGCGCGACCAGCCCGGCATGCAGGTGGCGGCCGTCTTTGGGTACAATTTTGTACCTGTGCCCTGATAAGACCCTTATTACGCTCAAAATTAGGGCTTATCATCGGAGTGCGATCGCGTATTTTGCACCTTCATCAGCCTGCCTGGAATCTCGGGTGGCAGCAGTTCTTGCGGTCACCAATGAAGCAGCCGATGATGAGCTGGCAGCGTTTATTAAACCGTGCATGCGGATACCGAGACCGTATGGGGCGAGATTTTTGCTCAGGGCGGGGATACGATACACTTCGCCTACGCTGGTTTTGTATCGCGGAGAACACGAAGCGGTTGCGGCCCGGCGAGTTCGGAATGGGGCCGTTTTATTGCCCAACGGATCAGAAAATTTACGTTGACCTGGGTTTTTTTTTTTGATGAATTAAAACGCCAGCACGGTGCAAAGGGCGATTTTGCCCAGGCTTACGTATTGGCACATAAGTAGGGCATCATATCCAGAACGAAGGCACACTCCGACAAAGTGCAGCGTGCAAAAATAAATATCCGGTAAAAGTAAAAAAACACCTGCAGGTGCGCGTGGAACTTCAGGCGGATTATGCCGGCCTTTGGGCAAATCATGCTCAAAACAGTTTGATATGCTGGAACAGGTGACCTGGAAGAAGCGCTGGTAGCGCAGCAGCAATAGGGATGATCGATTACAAAACAGGCGCAGGGTTTTCAATTCCGCATACCTTACCCACGGCAGTTCAAAACAACGCGTAGCGGTTCTCAAAAGGTTTAAAGGAGACCTGGCTCAATGCGATACCTTTTGGAGCTTGTCGGGCAAACCGTAGAGTTTGTCCTGTTGCCCGGTTACCTGTAGGTTATCTTTTTTGTGGTAGGGTGGTGGCACACAAAACCGGTCAGGTACATCCCCGTATTAAAAATTAAAAGAAATGAAAAATACACAGAAAATAGAAATACGCTGGTCGATGTTTTTCATTCCTGGCACTGTTATTTATCGCGAACAGTAGTCTGGTCCGCAAGTGTATGAATATATACAAATGATGGACAAAGGTTATGCATCGTTAAAAGATATTCTGTTGCTGTTTATTTATGTGGAGTTAAAAGTGCGGATCAGGATTTTTTAAGACCCATCGGTACTGGTTCAGTTCCTTATTTTTATTGCCATCACGGCGCTGTCCGGCACCTGGTAATCGATGTACAGAAAGTTTCAGATACCTTTCACCTTTATTGCTGCTGAGCATATCCGGCGCCATTGCGATACTCAGTGTTTCCTTATATCCTGACCTATACCGCGAGAAAATATGGTCGGCCCGGAAGATGATCTTAGTTAGCGCTTAAATCCCCATATCACCGAGCGTTTGCATGAGCCTGCGGACGACGCCACTGGGTCGTAGGATGGTCTGTTTTCGGTTTCATCAGTTTGGCCTGTGGTTATCGAGCAGCGTTGCGTGCTGGTCTGCGAATCCTGATCAGCGTAGCCTCAATTTCACTGACCAGGGTTTCCAGGCGTTGTCTTTCGTCGGAACTGGATTCATCCAGTTGTGTAATTTCTTCTAGGATTGTTGCAGGAGCGCTTGCAGTCGTTTTGTCGGCATTTTGATTCCTCTTGTCTAATACGGGTATTTTAACGCGACACGGGCGTAAGAAAATGATTTAAGGCAAGAATAGCGCTCTATTCATTAATTCGTGCCTCATAATTTTAAAGACCACCCCACAAAGTAAACTGGCGGTAAAGTGTTGAATATGTGGCCGGGTCTAGTAAACTGCGCGCACGCTTTTGGAATAATCTTATGATTGGTATTGCTATAGGACGTGGCCTGCCCATTTTCATCCTTACCCTTTGTCATTATCTGCAGTGCACGCGGAGCATCGCGTTCTGAGATCATTTCGGTTGTGCTGCAATTCAAGCCCGATGTCGTAAATGGCAAGCGGGTATACGAAGTTTGTGAAAGCTGTCACTTACCCGACGGCTGGGAAACGAAGACGGGTGTATCCTCAACTGGCAGGACAGCATGCCAGGGTTTTGATGAAACAACTGCTTGATATTCGGGAAGGGCGGCGCGACAACCCGTCGATGTTTCCTTTGTACAGGAACGTACTATCGGTGGTTATCAGAATCTTGCTGATGTGGTCGCGTATATCTCAACCTTGCCCATGTCACCCTTCCACGGAAAAGGAAAATGGGGCAAGGCAAGCGACGAGTACAGACAGGCGAGCAGTTGTACCGTGAAAAAGATGCCTGTCCTGTCAGCGGCGACAGCTACAGGAGATTCCGATGAAGAAATTCCGTCTGCAAGGCCAGCACTATGCCTATCTGTCAGCAGGCCAGGCTCATTGCCACGCAACAGCGAAAGCAGATCCGGGGTATGGTCGCGATCATCAGCAGCTTAAACCTTGACGAGATCGATGTGGTGATGAATTATATCTCGCGCATTCGCGTGCCGCAGCAGAGCGATCGGATGATACCGAGGCAACCTAATGAGTGATGGAAAAATAAAACGGCGAATTCTGAAATACGGCGGTGCTTCGGCGATTGCGGCCGGGACGGGAATAAGCCTGCCGGCGAAATCTGCGCAACGACAGGATAATTTCCCCATGCTGGCCACACAAATAAGCCAGCCTGCGCCCATCCCGGCCGCTAAAGGCCCCGGGTGGTGGTGGTCGGGGGCGGCTGGTCCGGCCTGACAATGGCGAAGTACCTGAAGCGTAATAATAAAGAATTCGACGTGGTTCTGGTGGAAAAAAGCGGGTTTGTGTCCCGCCGCTGAGCAACTGTGGCTCGCAGACCAGGTCAGCCTGGAGTTTTTAAGCCATAGCTACTGCGAAGCCGCCAGCAATAATAACTACCTGTTTTTCAACGCAACCATTATCGGTGCCGATAGAGAATCCGTAAAGTGTATACCGATGAAGGTTATATCGATTATCACTACCTGGTTCTTGCGCCCGGAATAGATTACGACTATGCCAGGATGTGGGCGTTGAGGATCCCTGCTCCAGGTACAGATGTTGCAGACGCATTACCCTGGCGGGTTTAAGGCATTTCTGAAATTCTTTCGATTAAGCACAAATTGCATGCGTTTGAGGGGGGAGATTTTCTCATGACGGTTCGCTTCAGGCAATTATCGATGCATGGCCGCACCTATGAGCGAGCGTGTATGGCCGCAGCTATATTCAAAAAACGCGGAATTAAGGCGCGCATCCACCTTCTCGATATGAATCTGGGATTCCGGATCAAGAGTGATAGTTTCGCGCGCGCATGGGAAACCTTTTACGCGGATATTATTCACTACGAAAAACAGCGTTGAAGTGAGTGCAATTGACCCGGAAAACCAACGCCTGAGACTGATTTTGATGAGTATGAGTTTGATGATGCGATTATCTACCCGCCCGTTCGTGCCTCCAAAGGTTAATCGAAGGCTGGATCTGGTGGATCCGATCAGCCCACAAAAGGAAGCAAATATCGATCCGTTCAAAATACCATATTTTGGGTGATGAACACGTCTACGTAACCGGTGATTCCGCTCTCAGCCGTTTTCGAAAAAGTGGCAATACGGCAAACTCTGAAGCAAAATTTGTCGCAGAGCTGATCGCTGCGCACGCACATTAGGCAGGAGATCAACGCGGCGCAGCCCGAAACCATGTGTTTTTCAGGCGTCACCATTGACCCGGTAGAATCGATGAGCATTATTTCGTCTTATCGATATGATGAAAACGATCAACGATTTCAGTTTACCAGAGTGCACCCGATCGAAGAATGGTCTACAACATCCGGACAGGCGGGTTTGCCTGGGCAGAAGGCATGTTTAAAGATATGTTTTATCGCTGAACATTGTTACACTTACGCTCTGTTTAAGTGGAACTCACCATGACAATTGAATTATCTCCGGTGTTCTGGGATGGACCGCTGCAATAAATTATGCTGTGCTCATCGTCTGGTTCCTTTTTTTACGCTGGCATGACTGGATGTATGGCTTGCATCACAAATGGTTCAAGGTTTCTCCAGAAATCTTCGATGCGATTCATTACGCTGCGTTGGCGTTTTATAAGTTGTGCATATTTATACCTGCTGAGCCATATATCGCGTTGAGAATCTAACTTAACCACCGGTTTCCGGCTGATTCCCACAGAATAACTATTGCCGGGTTAGGCGCCTTCCAGGCACTTCGTTCCAAAAATATGCCAAACAAAAAATTAATACTATTTATAGTATTACCGAGTTGCCTGAACCTGGCTTTTATCGGATTTTATTTTTCGGGCATCCAGTTTTCTCCAATACCTTGTCGCCCCTCAATTTGACTGATGCACCACCGTTCCTGGCGCGAGTTTGGTTTGCTTGAGCAGTTACAGAACGTGTATCTGCTGATCATCTTTATTCTATTCGCAATCGAAGCTCTAAAAGGCCGGCGTTGCTGGAAAAAGTCTTCTTTTTATTCGGCGGCCTGGTGATGTTGTTTTTACTGCTTGAGGAGCTTGATTATGTTCTACTTTCTTTGCACGAGTACGCTATCGTAAGCAGGAATCGGCTATGGAGGTTAGCCAGAGAATTGGCATAACCGGGATATCTCCGGTAAATCAATCAATGGGCGCCTGAGAACCAGCAACCTGCTTTATGTTTATCTGGTTTATCGTTTTCCCTCTGCTTGCCACCGGTTTAATTTTTAAGAAACTGACGGGATTATTCCCTGCGCTGGTTCATTTCCGCGTTTGCGCTGGTGCTACTGTTTTCAAGCCTGGCCAATCTTGACGATCTTGGAATGGCTTACATTACCCGGTGTAGCGGGCGGCTTAAAAGGCAATATTTCTGAATTCCGGAAACCGGTACCTATTATTTATATATGCTGTATGCCGTACAGTTAGTTGACGACGAGGGCGCTGTTTTCGCGAAATCCACTGAAATGAGAGCCTGACGCAAAGCCCGGAGGAGCTGGTTGCAAATTCAGTTCGGCCTTATGCAGTAGGGCGATCGCTTCGACCAGGCTTAATCCCAAACCGTTACCGGGGTAAAAGAGCGGCTGCTGTCCGTACGGTAGAAACGACGGCATAACTGGCTGAGTTCAGCTTCAGAGCACGCGGGAGCCGTTATCGCATAGTAAGAGCCAGACAGAATCAGATTTTACCAGATTGCAGTTGCGTTGATCCACCCCGCTCGGGCGTATATTTGATCGCATTATCCAGCAGATTCGCCATCGCCTGAATATTAAATCCGATACCTTCGATAAATATTTTACGTCTGCTTGAAAGTTAAGATTTTGTAGTTTGTCTTCGGCCAGGGCGTATACAGCTCGATCACATCTTCCAGTAAGGCAGACAGGTTTAAGTGTTTGAACTGGAGCTGCTTTATTGCCAGCCTGTAATTTGGAAATCCGCAACAGGGCGTTGAAGGTATCGATAATAGAATCGGTAGCGCTAATCGATAGCTTTAGCGGTTCCAGAATCAGGCTATCCGGCCCAAGAAGGGCCTGTATGGATTCAAGTTTCATACGCAAGTGCGACAGAGGCGTTCTCATATCGTGGGCGATATTATCGGAGACTTGGATAATTTCACCCATCAGGCCTTCAATTTTTGTCGAGCATTGAATTGATGTTATGTGTCAGATCATCGAGATCGTCCTGTACCTGTGGTGTGACGCGCAGGCGTTGGCTGATATCCCCGTCAACGATAGTACGGCACAGACGGTTAATGCTTGAATCCTCCACCGCCGCGCGCTTGGAGAGCACGTACCCGCCCATCAATCCGAGAATAAGCGTAATGATAGCAGCCCAGGTAAAGGTATTGACAAGCCAGAGCTGCGCGCCTGATTCGTTGTTTGGAGCGTGCAATCAGTAGACTATATCCTTCCGGTAGTTTGATGACTTCGCCACGATAGGCAGACGATTTCGTATCGTCGGAGGAGACAATCTTGAACTCCACCGGCCCGTGGGAATAAGCCCGG